>JAWPHD010008453.1:0-115010 GCA_037043455.1 Cyrtodaria siliqua
GTTGACCAATAAGTCAGTCATGCGTTTTTTTATTATCATGTCGCCGACAGATTTGCTTGCATGTCTGTGACATTGTTATTTTATTGACACAATATATACATCCTGGAAGTAGGATTTTTGTTACTATAAAATTAAATATCACGTTAGTCAGACTCGGGACGGATTGGGTTTAATAAATCTGCATTAGCACACAAAATGATTGTATTGACAAACGTTACACTTCTTCTTCTTCCGTTACTGTGCAGGACACATCTACCACTATTAAATATTTACATAACAAAATGTTCTGATGGAATTCAGTAGCGGTATAAACTAAAAAGGTACCCAGTGCCTGAAATGAGGGTCAGCCAAATGCTGGCCCGAATTTTTTTTTTGGGGCAAGTAAAAATTTTGAGTCACTGGCCCAAAATGAACATTGGAGGCCCAAATATTTTTTAACTTTTTATGTCAACAAAGTAAAGAAAAATGAGAATAAACAGGTAGAACATTTTATTTTTTGGTCCATTATTCTTCAATAAGTCCTTCCAGGCACATAGCCCGCCACACCCCCGCCTCACTGCTGTATTCCTCATCATCAGAATAATACATCACCTTCAAACTTAGTGAAAAAAAAAATTGGGTTTTAACGATAAAAGCAATTAAAATTAAATATTTACTGCCATATAAGTATACAACATAATTTTTGTCTAATGGGAAAGGGCATGTGGCTAGGCACCCCTCTTTATAAATAGAAATCATATGGTTGCTCCCAAGAAGAGTCTAATGTTTCAATGCAAAACGTGATTGCAGCAACAACCCCCCCCTCCTCTTTTTTCCCAAAACGAACCAAAAATGGGCAGCACTTCCCCTAAAAAATTTGTTTTTACCCCCAGTCCCTTGACCCAAGACCAACAGAGAGGATAGAGAGAGAAAAATAGAGATGTGTGGGACAGATTCATTTATAAAGACATGAACCATACACATCTCTAGCCTACATAGAAAAAATATAAAGTAGAATAATACAAACCTTAAGCAATTTTGTAATCCAGAAACATATTCAAAAAACTACAGCAAAATGTTATCATCTCACTGCTGTGCTGGTATTTGCATGCTGTCATAAAGTTCTGATTCCTTCAAATTGGCGGATACAGGGATCGGAACCTATTCCCCCTTTTTGGAACTATGAGTATATTTTCTTTAAAGTACTTTAATAAACGCAGAAAATTGGACTCCGATAATACTAATAGACTTGGACCCCCTCCCCCCCACCCCCTCTTTCAAATTGCTGAATCCGCCGCTGATTTTAAGCAGACTTGACGCACAATCGAAATTACCGACTAGCATCGTATGTCGACATTTATGATTAACAGAAAAAATACTTACTTCGCATACTTTGACTGCTTTTTAAAGTCCGCAGCATTAGTGCGTTTAAGAAATGACCATGCGTCTTGCATTTTCTTTGACTTTACACAGTTATCATATGTTACATGCACTTTCATTGGTTCAATAGTTTATTTGAACCAATCGCTGCGTTCGTAACTAACAAGTCGCAAGAGAAATAAAGAGTTGTCTACCTTTTACCAAGTGACGACGGTAGTTGACAGTTCTCCGAAAATAATTGATTAAAATGAATTTTTTTTACTGATTTTGGGCAGTCGCCCAGACGTTTTTTGTTGGGCCAGTGACAACTTTACTTTGAACAACTTTTGGTCGCCCAGACAAGGTATTAATCGCCATTGGCGAGTGGGCGACCGGCCGTTTCAGACACTGGTACCACTTTGGGGGAATGGAATTCGGAGACCACACTAAAATTATTTATGCAGGTAAGACACGCTACCAATGGAGCTAATC
Organism: Cyrtodaria siliqua; assembly: GCA_037043455.1. NCBI lineage: Eukaryota > Metazoa > Mollusca > Bivalvia > Adapedonta > Hiatellidae > Cyrtodaria > Cyrtodaria siliqua. The sequence goes on from JAWPHD010008453.1 coordinate 1,831, forward strand.
ATCAGTAGCGTTACGATTGTAATATTAAGCTAAAGTGTTTACCTTTACTGAGTATATTCTGTATATGTAACAGTAATATTTATAGGAGTAATAAACAAAAAAGGTACCACTTACAGGGTTCGACACTAACTTTTTTGCTTTGGAATCCCACAGGAATCCCTACCTTTTAAATCTGGGTGCCCTCCTGATAATCAGGGATCCCGCTTGAGTTATAAATAAAACAAAGCAAACTGCCTAATTAGGTTGAATTGGTCACGTGGCATGATCGAGTTGAAGGCGATCCGTAAAAGACGCTTCTTCACCCGCCAGTAGTCATTTCTGCTGGGCAATCTCATGATCCCCATTAGAAAACATAAGCCAAGGAATGCCTTCAAGCAGGGAACATCAACAGGGGACCACTCTGGTGCGAACGGGGGTGGGGGATTTTTCGTCCTTTCCTGGGTGGCATATCGTTTGGTTTCAGTAACCAAATAATCCCATAGGTCATCATCCCAGATCAAACCAAAAGACTCACGGGGGAAAAGCTTCCTCTGGGTGCTGAACTGTTGCACCCCCCTCACCCGTATAGGGCCGTGTCTGGCGACGTTGAAAGTCATCCCGAACCCATCCACCTTGGAAACCTTCGAATTCCGAGATATCCGAATCATCAGAGTCCCAATTGTCATCAAAAATCCCTGATAGTCAGGAAATTCAAACCGATTCCTTTGTTGGTTACGATCTCCGATGTTTTCCTCGACTGGATCGTCACTTTCTACGTCGGAATCATTCAAATCTGACAAATTCCTCACATCTATATCGCTCCCGTCGCTTAGTGCTTCTTGGGCCTCCGCCATTTTCTTCAAATCAAAAAGAATTCTTCGAAAAAACGAACAAAAACTACTTGTTTTCAAGACTTTTTCAATTTTAAAAGATGCGGAAATGACTCGCAAATATTGCGCATGCGCTAGTAAAGTTTCACTTCCGTGCACAGAAAGTAATGACGTTTCATACACGTTTCTATGGGAGACGGGTTTTCAACAGAAAACTATACCGATAGATCGGTGTCCCGAATAGAAAGGGTAGTTACTGATGGATCGGTGTCCCGAATGAAATGGGTTACTAAGACAGGTCAACATGTATTTCAATAATAACACATTGACAATAATCAAGGATCCCAACGGAATCCCAATCTTCCAAGATCGGGATTCCTCCTGAAAATTTGGGATCCTCGGGATCCCGGGACACCGTTAGTGTCGAACCCTGCACTTAGGGGGAATTGAACTCGGAGACCACCCTAAAGTTATATATGCAGGTAAGACGCGCTACCAATGGAGCTATATTAAGCCAGGGTTCTCCACAGGCCATTTAAGCATAGCGGAGCCGCTGCGCTTGACTTCCAAAATCTTACATCCCGCGGTGCCTAAACTGCGCCGCTATGCTTGAAAACCAGAGCGCGGTGCTTTGATCTGAAGGCAAACACCGCCTTTAAAAATCCTTATGCGCACCGTACACAAATTCATAAACTCGCGTCAAACAATACACACAAGTAACACGTGACTGATCTATGCAGTATGCAGAACGTGCGATAACACGCTGTGTGATTAGTGGATTGTTGACAACAAATTGCAATTATCACGAGTTGATTGGATTATGTCGGGTTGTTGTGGATTAATCAGTAATTGGGAGATAATTGGGATGGGAGAATGTAACTTAAAGCAGTTGAACTGGAAAGTTTGTTAATATTGGCAGTTTGTGTATCGGCTCACGTGTATTGTTCAAGACGGAAATGAAAGATGTGATGTGCAAGAGTTTGTTTGTTTTGCGCAAGTAAGTATAATTGTTTTGATTGTCATTTGATTTAAGTTTGTGCGTTAATAAATAAAATAAATAGCAATTTTGGGATAATATCTGGTCATTTGAAAAAAGAAAAGAAGAAATGAAGGTAGTTTATTTATCTGTTTACTTCAAAGCTTGTCAATATTTTGAAAACAAAAATACTAGAAATTACTTACAAAATAAAACAAAAATAATTCAGTTATTACTATTATTAAGCGTGTTGGTCTATTATATATTTATAATATATTAAATTATTTATATATATTTCTTCAGACCTTGGCCCGCCACTTTAACCAGGATGAAGATTAAATGATGATCGAGTGGAGACAAGTGAGGGAGGTTACAAAGAATGACAGAGAGCTACAGGAGTCTCACACCAACTTGTACAATATTGCAGCTGTTGGTCTGCTTCTTCCAACATCAACGGCAGATTGAATTAAGACAGCACAGGTCAACTCTGTGTAACAGAGTTCTCAATGGACTGCTGGCAGTAACAATGCAGGGCCCACCTCCATCAGTTTGAATATGACAGGGCAGTGGAAGAATGGCACATGGCCAGACCAAGAAGGTCAAGCATCTGAAAAGGAACTGCTAGCTAATATGTACGAGTCAAGACATTGAATGGGCTAACATGTGTTGGATTTATTTGAGTGCTAAGGTTATATTTTTTAAGTATTATCAAATGTGCTGTTTTATTTCCAAGGATGAATATTGTGTAGTTGATGGTATTATATGTGTGCATGATGTGTTGATGTATATGTTGTATTATTGTGTATAAACTTATAATAAATCTTTGTATGTTTTCTTCTTCATCGTGTATTAAAACATGGATTATTTATTATTGTTTATTGTATGTATTTCAGATGCTGCATGTTGTGTTAATGTGTGTTGTATTATTGTGTATGTATTATTGTGTATGAACTTATTTTAGTTAATATTTTTATGATTTTTTTTTTAAATAAAAGTCTTAAAACATGGATTATTTATTATATTGTTTATTATCATAAATATATAATTATATATGGCTTCCTACCATCACTTATATCACACAAAAGAGTGCCTCACCGTCAATACAGGCAGTTACTAAAAGCCAAAAAAAATCGAACACAGGAGGGGGTTTCCCCCTCCCGTACCCTCCCCCAGCACGCGCTAAATGCCACTATGCTTGAAAATAATCCTGTGGAGAACCCTGTCAGCTGAAGTGTTTTCCTTTACTGACTATATTCTGTATTGTGCTAGCCCACATCTGTTTAAATCCGCTTTATTTACTTTCGTTCTGTGACGTCGTGTAACGTTTCGTTGCGTCATCGTGGCTAGGAATAAGACTACCCCGGACCCGTTTTCGCCGCTCAAATCAAATGTTGGGCTTACTTGTTAGCAGGGTTCCGGAAATACGGTTGCCCGACGCCCCGGGCAAGTGGATTTTGGGTGCGGGCAAGTGACCTTCGCAAATCTGGTTGCCCGCCACTTGCCCGACTGACATTTCCATTTCAGATCAAAAAGTGCCAAACTAGCCATATCATAATTTCATTCTGATAACTGAATAAAACTGGCCGCTGTTTTTCGCCACTAGCGATTGTTAATAAGATCAAACAACTTTCGGTACAATCAACAATCTCGCCCCAGGCAGCTTAATTTGTGGCATTATTTCAATAAACAACTAATTAACCCACACGCGCATTTCACACCTATCCTGACACGACCGTCAGACGTGTGTCCATTGGCCAATGAAATCGCGGCAATTATGTCCGTGACCTTCCAACCATAAACATAGCTACTTTCAGAAATCGTTTCCAAATAATCTGGACCTTCCACCAATCAAATCAGAAAACTCTTTCTGAATTTGCAAATTTAATGTGTCAAAATAATGATTGACAGGCCCACGTGACGTTATGTTTTTGTTTAGATAATTTTGCCGAAGATTTTTTCGTAACGAAAATACACATTTCTTTTACTCGAAGCACTCGTTTATCAATGCGCTTTTATGAGGTATTTGGTGTATTTCATTGATATAGTCTGTAATTAAACGTATATGGAAGTGCATACTACACAAATAAGTTGCATAGCTTAGCGATATGCGCATGTCATGGGTTTACGCGATTTCAGAAAAATCACGGAACTTTTTTCAAGTTCTGAACTTTCGCTTTTGATAAATAAGGTTACTGCTACTACTTCTTAAACAATTCCTAGGGAACCCTAATAAGGGAGCCACTATTCACGCCTCTTGCTTTCATCTAATTCCCTTTAGTTAAAATACAAAGCCGTAGGAACGTTACCATGATTGCAGAAATTGGGGGCCCAAGTGAATATTTTAATAACGTTTTTGTCTTGTTTCTTTGCTTGTCGCACATTTAAATGAATACAATAGCTTCTTTTTTTTCTGTCAACTGGTTAATTGTACACACTGTGACATTAAAAGTTCCATACACTAGCTGCCAATCATTTTTTTGGATGGTCATCAAAAATGATGGGGGGTTGTGTGGGTGGGGATTCGGGTGGCGTGGGAGGGCGGAATAAAATGAGTTTGTATACTGTCTCATCATTTTATGATTTAAGTAACACAAAGATGTAAAAGACACAAAAGAAGAAAATGCAACCATTCGATTTTTTTATATAAATAAATACAATGTATTGACTAATTCATAAAATACACTCTCCCTTCCTTTTCTAAGTATAATTGTCCAAATTATGCGGCAGTCCGTCACGTTTAACACGAATAATGGTACACCGCCAATTTTTGGGGCAATTAAGTGTTCTTAAATGTGGGGCAAGTGACATTATGGGCAGGGCAAGTGACTTTTGAAAATCCACTTGCCCTGGGCAAGTGGATTTTCAAAATATTTCCAGAACCCTGGTTAGTCTGCGCAACTGGAACTATTTTATTTTGACGTGTTATAAGAAATAACAGAACGACTAACCAATCAAAATGCAGTAAATATGTGTAATGTTCGCAGTTTGTAATTATTGATAAATGAAACCGTTTATCTTCCATAAACATAAACTATGTATGTGACATTTTCTCACCTGAGCTTTATTATCGATAAAGAGTTTTTAATTTACAAAACTTATTTTAAATGCAATATTAAGCATACAGGGTTCGATCTAGGCCTGGATTTTTGGAAGTGACTTCTCCCTCCAAAGAAAATAGAGAGAAGTGACCAAAAAATAAGGAGAAGTGAGGGAGACACGATCTTTTAAATTAAGCGCGCAATCGGTTATTTTTAATTATTAAAGGGGTTGGTTGATGCACTATTTCCAAACACAGTTTATTTAAAAGGGCTCTGAAAAACTTGAACAAATCTGAAAGAATTATCAAAATGCCATGAAAAATAAAGGAGATATGACCTATTGAAAATTTGCAAAGAACATAAATGGAGGCGGCCATCTTTGAACGATGACGTCATCGCGCCGTTTTACCATATATGTCATATTGACAAAATGTATTTTTAAGCAAAGAAAACCACTGCAAGTTGATAAAAATAAATATACAGATGTAAAATGTATACATTTAAGTATTATTTTTCATTTGCAGTGATTTTCTTTGCTTTAAAAGACATTTCATCAATATGCCATATATGGTAAAACGGCGCAATGACGTCATCGTTCAAAGATGGCTGTCTCCATTTATGTTCTTTGCAAATTTTCAATAGGTCATATCTCCTTTATTTTTCAAGGCATTTTGATAATTCTTTCAGCTTTTTTCAAGTTTTTTAAAACCCTTTAAAATAAACTGTGTTTGAAAATAGTGCATCAACCCCTTTAACTGATATACATGTATACACCCTATTGGTTATAACTTTTGATTATTTAAGAGCATGCTAGCTGTTTCAAATTAAATGTGTTTATTAATTTTATTCAGACTCACAGGCACTCTTTACTTATTATACTGTAACTATAGAAGGAAGGACTGAGAGAAGAATTAATATAAATATATTGCTTGTATCTTTATTTATTCATATTTCTATCAATTTGTATGGAGTTCTATGAAGGGTGTAATTATGATTCTCAAACTTTTTCCTAAAAGGCTTATTCCTCATTAAGATGTATGTGGTTTTTTTCCCAATTTGTATTTAATTAGCTAAAAACAATATTTAATAAAAAAATGTTTTTCCTCCATCCAAACTTGTGTACCTATCCGAACTACTATGACACCGCACTTTTCCGGAAGTAAAATATTGCCGAAAATTCAGTAGAAATATCATCTATTATTAACCTTTTTTTCATGCATTTGTTTGTTTGGAATGCCAAAAGGTCCGTTTTATCAAACAATTAAGAAAACACAACGCTAATCATTATTCGGTGGTATCATTTAATCACCTCAGGTCAATTAACTTCAGATTGTTGTTTCGTTTCAATCACGTTTTTAACACGCACTTGTCTCACTGTAACGGAACCTACGATTGGTCAATTGTTCAGCTATACACAATCTCACTGGATAAGGCGTGTGTATTCCCTGTACAGTCTAATTTGTAAACAAAAAATGGCGAGGTGCGAAAATTGCCTCGGGGGATATCATAGTTGTAGGAAAGTATGCTCCCCGCGGGCTTTCTGCTGTGATCGATCAAAGCAATTAGCATAATCCCTTCCCAGAGATGTCAACACCTGTCCTGAGACATAAACAACAGGTCAATTAAAGGACTGGTTACAATTCGCTTGAGGGTGGGAAAAAAGCGAAGTGGTCAATCAGAAGGCGACAAACTTCGCCGTCGGCTAAAAAAAAAAGCGAAGTCACGGAGGAAAAAGCGCCTTTGTCGCCGATGCCGCCCTCCAGAATGAACACGTGGCATATATACATGTACAATGTCGGTGGATTTCTATAATCTGTCCGAATTTTCCAGTTATTTTCATATAAACTTCAGGTTTTGTTGTTTTTCTGGGGTAAGAGTCACGATATCAGTTGACAGGAAATGATACATTAGAGCTATCTACCATTGCACCTACTTATTATTAATTGAGCAGAGCATCCTGAAGGCCATATTTTCAAATCTGAGGCTCGTAGCCAGCCCTGAAATTGAACCGAAGCAAATCCCTTTTTCTATGGAGGTCTGGTGGTATGCACCATCCACCACACCCATACTCCTATTCAATTTTGATTTCTTCATGTGATTTCATGCTACCCAGGAAAAATAAGTGGTCTGCCTCCACACACGAAAATTTACCATCATATACATGTAACGTTACAATGACATAAATACCATACAAACAAATCATTTCACAATTGTATCTTTAATACTGTTTACACTTGAAGATCGACAACAGATGTATTGTGTGTGTGTGTATATCTAAGGATTATAGTCCCTACACCTACGACAGGCGTCCTACCCGACGATTATAGGCACAATGTCTGGACTTTTATCTGTGTGTTGTTGTGTGATGTGATGATATGTCTACTTGAAGCAGCGAACTCAATGGTTTCTTTATAGTGCTGCCACACTTGAATACCACGTCGTAGTAGACATGATACCCCCACCCACCCAGTCACATTATTCTGACACTGGTCAATCAGTCGTAGCACTACCCATTATTTACTCGTCAGGCAAGGGTTACAAGTGACTACTCCATTTTTAAAGTCTTTGGTATGACGCGGTCAGGGGACTCGAACCCACAACCTCCCGAATGCAAGGCAGATGCTATAACCACTACACCACAATGCTTCGGTCAACAGATGTATTTAAAAGCGTTTTAACTTTTAAATTCCAGTCCATACTTTTCACATTTAGATGCTACTTTTCAGCTTGCTTTTTTTTATGTTCTTTCAACTGGGAATTTTTGCGTCAAAATTGGGAAAACCAGATATGTTTTGGCGTTGGGAATTCAATATGACTGGAAAACAGATGTAAAAAACAGACAAAAAAACCTCTAACTGAATATGATGTATAAACAGGAAGTAAATCCCAATTCATTTTTATTTCTAGGTTACAGTCACCTGGAGGAATCTGTACCAACTTCAATGACCTCGTCTAAGGGTAAGTATCAGGGGTTGATATGTACGACCCAGTTCATTTGTTTGTATTACTATTCCTACTGAGGCATATGATCTCTACACTTAGCTAAGCAGGTTACTGTTTAGATATTCTAGCCGTAAATAATGACTCCATTTAAATACCATGAATGGTAATATATTAGAAACAGTCAGAAATCCAATCAAGGCTCTTGCTACAAGTTGAGTATGATGCGATTGAAAATGACATATAAAATGCAGGGCACGAAAATCCACTCGTCCGTTTGCCATGACAATTGCTCATTGATGCAGAACGAGTAGAAATTATATCACTTCTTTAACTTGTAATTAATTTGACCAACTCGGAAACAATTTGTTCTGCCCTGAAATGTTTCGCATGATTATGTTCTAGGTCACGATCAGCTTGAGGAATCTTTCCTTCCCTCTATGGGCGACGTCAGCAAAGGTATGTTGAATCCATGTTTGACACAGTGCAACATTACTTTCAGGGCGTTAGTTATCTAGGTACCTTTTGGGGCCACATTAGCGCAGGCCAAAATTCAATGGCAGAAGGTATTTTTTTGCTAATCGTCAGAACTAATTTTCTAACCTAAAAGTTATATGACAATTATATGCTCACGTTTAGAACTCCAGATAATCTGCATAAATACCGAATTAAAAAGTGAAAAAACTTGGTTAAGTCAAAATCAGGTTAATCAGAATGCATCGTAAATTTTGTAGTCACACTTCAATTATAATACACCTGTGGAAAATTTAAGGTAGATTCACGTTATATTCTGTTCTATTCTGTTACCGGTAACTTTTCGTTCGACTACCTTTCTTTTTGCGTTAGGTCACGTCGTACCTTTTCTGTCAAAACAGTTCTATTTTCTGCCAGTCTTTTCTCTTTTTGTGTCCCGGAAGGGAAGCATATAGTAATCACACCGTTCGTCCGTCCATCTGATACAGTCGTGTTTCAATTTAACTTTCGAAGTTGTTACTGAAGGGAATTGCATGAAACTTCACATAACTGTTAAGACCAAAAAAAAATTAGGTATGTTTCCTATTGCATGCTCTGAAAAAATAGGGTAGGTAGGTATGCATTTTTTTTTTTGGAGCAAGATATTGTGAGATTCTACATGTATTTATCTCATAAACTGTTAAACACCATACAATTTGATGATACAACTCAAAGTTTCTCTGTGATGTCAGTTAACCTCGATATATTGTGATAAATCATTGTTCAGAACAAATTAAAAAACAGTTTTTTATTATTTTTTTCTGAAAAGTTTTGGGGTCGGCCCCTTAAAAATAGGGTCGATCAGGCCACCGGAAACACGTTTTTTTTGGCCTTATCACAATGAGAAGGTGTGTTACACGCTAAAATCAGGTCTGTACCTCAAAGGACATGGTCACTTTGATGTCAAAGGTAAAATAAAAAAACTTTACGGGGCATTTTCACTAAAGTTCTGTGACATTTACCTCTTCATCATTGCTCTCCCCTGGTTTTGCCACGGGTTTTTGTATGTCTTTTTGTCGCAAGACAAAACAGTGTTGCAGTTAACATTTTTCAAGACAGATATATACTGATTTGCGTTGAATGTGCTGTGCATAAAGCTACTGATTTTCAACTGGGAGTAATATTATAACAGTCCGCATGCAGCCTGGCAACCAAGAGTGACACGTGATCAATGTTTCTGGTTTCACTTTTCATCCAGTGTTCATTTATATATCAGCAGAGCTAATGGGATGGTGAGTTGTCCATCGTCTGTCCGTTCACTTTTGCTTCAAACAGCATCTCCTCTGAAACTGCTGGGTAGAATTTTATGAAACTTCACAGGAAGCATCCTTGCATGACACTCTCAGATTTTTACACATCGTCCTGATCTTTTTAATAACAAATATGGCCATCGTTGCTAATAGTAGAAAAATCTTTAAACAGCATTTCTCATAAATTGCTGGATAGAATTTGACAAAATTTCAGTGGATCTCAGATGAATACAAATTGTCCATACCTGTCAGTAAATATAGCTACCATTATTAAAAATAGAAAAATCTTGAAACATCTTCTCATGAACCATTGACCCACTTATTTTATGAAGTTATCTGGGTCATAGAAAAAGGCATGGACAAAGTAGAAAACTAGCCATGTTGGACTAAACACAGCAGAGTTACAGCCCATGAGTTAGTTATATTAGAATTAGAAATATGCTAAACTTTACTTTGTTAACAATCTTTCATTTGATCTAGACCAACAAACCCGCTCCCTCCCTGTTATAAGAACAAGTTTTGCCAGTAGGGCATACACTTGCCCCTTGGTCCGTCGTTTGACCGTTTTTAGGGCCAAATTTTTTTGGGCCCCATTCCCCTCCCCTAAACGTATATATTTTTCCCCTTTTCTCGTGAAAAATTAAAAATAAATAAATAAAAAGAATAGAAAATGTTAAACTCCTATGCAGGAAAACAGCATACTTTTTGTAATTTGGAATGGTAAATTCTTGGTGCCACTTAAATAATAAAGAAAACGGATATATAATTGATGCAAATTTTGTAGCAAAAAAGATCCCCTTTCCTTTAAAATCGACGCAAAATTCCCCCATTCCCCCAATACAGAAAGTCCTCCAATACAGAAAGACGGCCGTTGGTCCTCTTGTTATAGAGATAATAATGAAAATTTCAAACTTCTTCAGAAACTTTGAAACCTGGAGCTTTTATTATGTATGCAGAATCATATTATGTTGCTAAGGCCAAATAAAATTATACCTGTGTTTACTGTAACATTGCTGAAAAAAATTGGGTAGGTAGGTAGGCATTTTATTTTATTTTATTTTTTTATTTTATTTTTTGGCGAAGTTAATTTAAGGTGGCGATGAGCTTTGATGAATGGGAAAATGTGGTATTTTAAAAACTACAATAGATAACAATATGAAATTGTGTATACATGTGTTATTGTTTCCCAAAAGGCATGGCAACAACTGGATATTTTCCCAATCACTTGCAATTATTGCAAAGGGGTAAAACAGTTTAATTTATTTTTCGCAAGTCCGGAAGAGGGTCAGTTCCAACAGCAGGACAATGAGCACATGAGTCGGCCGTGATAGCGTGAACATAATTATTAAAATTTTTTTTATTTTTTATTTTTTTTTTTTTTTTTTTAATTTTTTTTTTTTTTCAATAAAAAAAAAATGAGTCGGGGGTGTTTTCAGCGGGTCGGTCGGTCAGTAAACTCAGGTATAATTTTATTTGGCCTAAACCAAAATAGTACAATTATGGTTACCCTGGGGTCAAAACTAGCTCTGCCATGGTGTCAGATGAGTTATAAATATAATAGTCGAATCTGGTTGAAGAGACCGCTCGGTGGGGAAAATGTCGCCTAATACAGGTGGTTTCTTTTTACAGGTGCTAACTTTTGTTCGACTTCTTATGAAACTTTTAGTCGAATATTAATAATTTACTGTACTTAGATGTAGTATATATACTCACTCACTCAGCCTCATACATCAGTGTAAATGTTAATTTTGTGAAGACTGATAATTAATTATATTAGGCCTAAAAAAATATATGTGTGTTTCCGGTTTCCCGACCGACCCTACTTTTTCACCGCCGACCCTAAATATTTAAAAAAAAAAAAAAAAAAAAAAAATATTACAATCAAACAACAAATATTTTTATTCAAATGATAATTTTATTAGCCGGAGTTGTTAAGCATCTAATCTGGATCCAAACTCTTTGCAAAGGTAATCAAGAAGTTGCCTTAGTACAAAAATGGCATAATATATGCGAACAATATATATATAAAAAAAACACTTTTTCCTACCTACCTACCCTAACTTTTTGACAGGGTGAAACCAGAAACACACATATTTTTTTTAGGCCTTTGCTTAAATGAGAAATAAATATTAAAGCTACCGGTACCGTAGCTATGGTAACTATTATGAAGTAAACTATTTATAAAAAACATCATTAATCAAATTTGAGCCGACAAAGACTACTTTCGTTTTCTCTATCCGACCATCGAGCTCAAACAAACATTAATTTGAAGTTTGTTTCAAATCATATCTAAACATTAATTACTGACCTCATTAAAGACTTCAAAAGCGTGCTGCTAATCTGTGATTATATAAATTAAAATCAATTAATCAGTCTGCCGATCAAACTTTTCCCAAAGTGATGATCGAGGTGTGACAATTTGTAAACAAACAGTACGTGACTGTCGCGAGATAAACTATGTTGGCTTTTTTTACTAAATATTTACCGTAAAGTGGAAATTGACGCAAAATGTTGTAAAAGGAAAAGTAATACCGATATTTTGTCTCTTTTTTAAATACGAGTGTCGGGAGTGTTACTAACTTATTAATTGGCACTTATACTCGACATCGCCCGTAGGAGAATTATTAGAATATGCTAGCTAGGTTATTGCTGAATTTAATGTTTGATCTCCTTTAAGTATGATTTGTCGAGAGTTCAATTAGGTTTTTCCAGATTTTGATTATCTGAAGAAGAAAAACGATCTTTTGGCATAAAATTATGCGATCGTTGGTCGCGTTAGACGATGGTCGCTTACTGCAGTATAAATGAATAGCCAATATCATCGGCAGGTGGTCGCTTACAGCAGGTGGGCACTTCAAACGTGGTCGTACGACCAGGTTTGACTGTACACACTATATGTGAAAAAGATTAAAAATCATCTTCTGAAACTGTGAAGGCTTGAGCTTAGATAATATGTTGCATGTAGCATTATGTAATAGGGACTTACACAGGTTGTACATTTAGAGACCCTGGGGTCAAAAGAGGCCCAGCCCTTCTGAGGGTCAAATGATTTATATATCCTATTTGACTTACTGTTGTTAGCTGACCGGCTACATTTTGCAGTACCAAAGTAAAAACTCTATATTACGCTAGTTTTAAAACGCCCTGTTGGTCTAAAACAACGGTATAGTCGTGATGTGCAATAAAACGTTAAGTCGTTCACAGGTGGAGATTTTGTTCACAACAGTCGGTTAATTTTACTTTCAGCTGCAGTGTCATCAACCTTCCATCAGACGAAGAGTAAGTTATGTCATTTCAGCAGTTTTGAAAGCATTTAGGAAACTAATCATTGGACAAATTAAGTTAGTGTTTCGGGAACGTCACTTTCGAAAGTTCCCTGAGCTTCAGATATGCTTTTTGGTCATTTGGTATTTTCTCGCGTATTTTTTAATTGAGTATGGAATTTAGATTGATAAAAAGATTTTACCATTTATTGCATTGCTATTGTTTACATTGTATTTTATTAATCAAATATTAACGCAGTTATGCTGTTTGTTTGTAGCTGTCATTCGTAATAAGATTTTGCTTGTTTTTTCCCAAAATCTCATCTCTCATCGCTGTCGATTCTTACGGAGATAGCGGGAGGTATACAGTACTTCTACCCAGGAAAAATGGGTGGTCTGTCTCTACTACAAAAAAAAAGACTCGTATAATTATGTGCTAAAAGTGACGTAAAACATTCAAACTTACAAACTTTCCCAAAATACTTTGCCTTACAAGACATAATTCTTAGAAATTCTTCTGATAAAATGTTGAATAACCACTAAAAATGATAATGATGGATAATTTAAACAAGATGACATTTCAAGAGCTCATTGCGAATCTATATAGTTCTGTATCAATATACATAGATATATATCATGTATATTGTTACAATAGCTTGGCGTTCACACGTCTGCATTTCATTTAACCAAAAAATTAATAGAAAATGTTGTCTTATGTGCCATTCTATCGCTGTCAGTGCTCCGGATAAGCAATCTTTAGGCATATTATAAGCATTTTGGCAAATCGGTATTGAAAACAAATATTTAGAGTGCAATTGAATTGATGAGTTACAGTTTCATTACAATTTTTAGCTCGACTGATCAGAGATCAGCAGAGCTTATGACGTGGTGCGGCGTCCGTCGTCCGTCTGTCTGTCTGTCCGTAAACTTTTATTTGTAGCGACTACTCCTCTGAAACTACAGGATGGATATTCATGAAACTTAACAGAAATGTTGCCCATGAAGTCTAGTTGATCCTAGCAAGAAATGTTGCCCATGAAGTCTAGTTGATCCTAGCAAAAACTCATGTTGACGTGAAATCCAAGATGGCCGCCAAAGCTAAAAATAGATTTTTAAAATACAAGTTTGTAGCGACTACTTCTTGAAAACTCTAAGTGATATTGATATGGGACTTTTTCTAAAATGATCAGCATGACATGATGTTGGTCCTTGATGAAAACCGTTTTGATTCGACGTTAAACATGGCTGCCAGTGGCCATCTTTGTTTACATAGAGTTATATAATGAAAACTTGTAGCGACTACTCCTCTGAAACTACTGGACGGTTTGTCATGAAACTTCACAGGAATGTTGCTCTTGATGTCTAATTGATCCTAGCAAAATTTCAGGTCGGCCGGAAATTCAAGTTGGCCGCCACGGCTAAAAATAATTTTTCAAAATACAAGTTTGTAGCGACTACTTCTTGAAAACTATAAGTGATATTGATATGGGACTTTTTCTAAAATGATCAGCATGGCATGATGTTGGTCCTTGTCAAAATCGTTTTGATTCGACGTTAAACATGGCTGCCAGCGGCCGTCTTTGTTTACATAGAATTATATAGTAAAAACTTGTAGCGACTACTCCTCTGAAACTACTTGGCGGATTTTTATGAAACTTTACAGGAATGTTGCTCTTAATGTCTAATTGATCATAGCAAAATTTCAGGTCGGCCGGAAATTCAAGATGGCCACCACAGCTAAAATAGATTTTCAAAATACAAGTTTGTAGCGACTACTTCTTGAAAACTATAAGTGATATTAATATGGGACTTTTTCTAAAATGATCAGCATGACATAATGTTGGTCCTTGTCAAAAATCGTTTTGATTCGACGTTAAACATGGCTGCATCTTTGTTTACATAGAGTTATATAGTAAAAACTTGTAGTGACTACTCCTCTGAAACTACTTGATGGATGTTCATGAAACTTCACACGAATGTGGCTCTAGATGTAAAGTTGATCCTAGAAAAATTTCATGGCTGAAAATTCAAGATGGCCACCACAGCTAAAAATAGATTTTCAAAATTCAAGTTTGTAGCGACTACTTCTTGAAATTATAAGTGATATTGATATGGGACTTTTTCTAAAATGATCAGTATGACATGATGTTGAGCCTTGTCAAAATTTATTTTGATTTGACTTTGTTTACATAGTTATAAAATGAAAACTTGTAGCGACTGCCCCTATGAAACTACTTTATGGATTTTCATGAAACTTCACAGGAATGTTGACATAGCTATCAAAAATCTATCAGTAGAGCTTCAAGGTCATTGACCTCTTGTTTTAAACTAAAATCAACAAATCTATGGTAATTACTCTGTCACTAAATCGGCATGGCGCAGTCGGTAGCGCGGCGGATTTGTAACCGGAGGCCCCGGGTTCAATCCTCCGTGGTGCCACTGAGTTTCGTCGGTGTGTTCTTGGGCAAGACACTTTCCCTTAGCCTCGTCCGTCGGATGGGGACGTAAACCGGGCGATCCCGTGTATCGGCCTATCCTCCGAGCACGTTAAAGAACCATAGGAATCTATTCGATAATAAGAGTAAGGCACGGTTCCCGGAATCCTATGTATCCTTCCCCTCTCTTTGGGGCGGCTCTAGATAACCTATACTGTGTTGATGAGCTGTTAAACAACATTCAGTTCAGTTCTGTCACTAAATCTGCATTGTGGATTTATTAAGTGAGTGAAATACCTTTTCGCAGAAAAGCTTATCTGGAGCACTGGGCCTTTATAATATTATGTATTGATTATTACTGTAGTTCAGTAGTTGTGTCCCTTTCTTCAGCACAAATAGAGGTGATCCCTTGTAAGATCTGCGGTGACAAGTCCTCGGGCGTGCACTACGGAGTTATCACATGTGAGGGGTGCAAAGGGTTCTTCAGACGGAGTCAATCGGGCCCTGTGAACTACCAGTGTCCTCGGAACAAACAGTGCGTGATTGATCGAGTAAACCGGAATCGGTGTCAATACTGCCGACTGCAGAAATGTCTCGTCCTCGGGATGTCTAGAGATGGTATGTATCGTTAGAGGCGTTAAATAAATCGTCAGCTGCCTCAGGAAGAGATGTTACATACTTATAGTGGCTGTACGCCATTGTGTTTTGTGGGGCTTCATCCAAAGCGTTATTATTCAGAATTGAACATTCTCTATGATTGTTTTCATTTCATATTTTGCATAATTATGTAAAGTCCTTAACAAAGGTCAAATTAATCACACTGTAATGTAAACCTTATGAAAACTAAAGAAAAATATTCCAATTTAAAAAAGAGGAGAATTGATTGCTAAAAAAACATTTTAGTATTGGGATTTTTTCATGGGTATATAAGAACATACCGTAGTCTACCCACCCAGTTATATGAATTATTTCTTATATTAAGCTGAATATCTTAACATTATTAAACTCGTCATTCATTGCCCATGCTTACGTTAACAGCAGTCAAATTTGGTCGCATGTCGAAGAAGCAGCGGGAAAAGGTGGACGTGGAGGCAAACATGATCAAGGCCGGCAACGCGATAGGAGTAAATGGGTATGAGCGCAGGGCAGATTACGGTGTTCATTCGCCCAATAACAACTCGTATTTCACGTAAGCTTTAGTACCTACCTTGTACCACGTCTCCAAGGGTGTCGTTACAACTTGACCAGTGGAATTAAGAAATCGTTGTAATTAATTCAGACTAATTTGTAAAGTGTACCAGTTTTGTCAGTCTGAAACAATTTTTTGCTTGTTTAGCGACATCTTTGGTTCAAAATCCTTAGCGGTATTGTCTAAAAAAAAAGAACTGAAACAAAACAAATCCAAAGCTTAATGACTTAATTTCGTCTAATTACAATCTATGAATTCAAAAATGTTTGTGTCTGCAGTGATGTATGATGCGCTGAAATATCAACTTCTCAAACATTGTTTCTTTTCAAGTCTTACTTGAAATAAATTTATGAAACAAATTTAAAGAACTGTCTGTCGAGAGTTATGCTAACTGGTCAAGTGAACGACTGATTGGAACAACATCTTCATGCTGTGCTTATATTGTCCGGATTGTTAGATGGGTATAAGCAAATATTTCGTTTTCGTTATAATCAAGGAATTGCTTATTTCTGGCTGGATGATACATTATATTAGCCATAAAATGTGGATTTACATCGACGCGAAGTGCAATATCAGGTTGTGTCCGAATTATACTTGAAAGTATTCAAAGGAAAATTAGTGACAAAAATCTGGACAGTATTAGTATCGCATGATCTTAATAACATCTACAGCAGACTGGGCTGTTTTTCAGAGTGTGTCATTGGCAGAAATTTTTTAATTCATTCTAACACGTTTGCCAATTTCTAACAATGATTGAAATTCCCATTTTATACATTTTGACAGTTATGTATCGATTAAAAGTTAAAATCAAAAGGAACAGTTTTCTTTGTGTTGTAGAGAAATGTAATTTATGACCGCTCTTCAAAGATTAGAATCGGGAAGAGTCTGAATTCAATTAATTTATAAATACAGAAGCTGATAATTTAGAATATTGTGAGCCCAGTCTGTTAGAGGTGTTATTATAGCTTGTAGAACAGTTTAACTTTTATTAAAACTTTGCGCACACCACTTGGACTCAAAATGCCGCTGACTTGAATCAACACTTTTGTTGAATCTTGTTAAAACTCGAGACGATATTTGTTTGCTAGATTTATAATGCACAATATTTGTAGTGCTAATCATAGAATAATTAAAAATAAGCTATTAATAAATCGACTGGTTGATCGATCAAAATAAAATTGAATTGACATGGCGATGCACATAATGTTGGGTTGATTGCCATGGCGACACAATGTTGGGTTGATTGACTTAGCGATCAACGTAATGTTGGTGGAGTGAAATATCTATTGGGGATACATGTCAGTTGACATAATGTTATGTTGGTTGCTGTGTTGACCATGAAAACAGTTTTTACTATACTTCTGTTTAACAGCCCGATATACAGTTGCTGCCACGCGGATTACGACTAATCACACTCAACGTGGACACACTGATTTTGTCCCCGCGATCGGCGGACAGTCCACTAAACACGGGGACATTAACTTTTGACCACCGCGACATAATCACCGCGATTCGCCATGATCCGTTTTGATTCGCACACCACTTTACCCGGTGTGAAATCGCAGGCCATCGCCGCAATTTACCTTCAGTATCAATGTACACTTTTGCAGTCAATTTACTTCATTATTATTCAATAACTATTAAAAAATCGAAGTAGAAGACAATTTTATTTTTGTTTTCGGAAAATTCAAATGCCCGGATAATGTATTCACAACAGTTATATGGTGGTTCCTATTACCGACTTCGCGGTGACTGAACATAAAATTCAATTAATAATTCTTGGAAATTAGAATTATATTTTTAATTACTCCTTATTTGTAACACATTTTACTATTCTGATGTTGATTATTAATACATCAATGGGTTCTTTAGTCAGAAATAATCCGAAAAAATTGTAAAGAATTCCGGGTAATAAACCCGTTATTAGTGCTGCCTTGTTCATAGGTACACACATCGCAAAGGATTGTGGGTAGCCAAATTATGTCCGGTGAAGAGAAATGCGACTTTTGGACAACAAAAACGAAACACACATGTTATTAAATGCATTAAAAGTTTGAAATACGTATTGCTTTCGAAATTTATTCATTGTATTTATCAGTTTTATTACATTTTTTATTGATCCCTGCTCTAAATTCCCCCGCGAACCTATCACAGAGAATCTCGGTGATTGCTTTCTTTCGAGACTGGATTTTGCAATCGCGGCGATTTTTACGGTTGCGGGGAATCCCTGCGATATTTGGGTGACAATCCGCGGTACGATTGCGTGGATTTGTGACTTCGGTTGAAAAACGGCCGCGGGGATGCTGCGAAAAAGTCGTAATCCGCGTGGCAGCAACTTTAATATTACGTGAAAAATGGATTCTAGGAAAGGTGTCTAATTACCGCTAAACAATTATTTTGAGTCTTGAGTGGTAATGCTTATTGTATTTTGGATGAGCAGTTCAAGTGCACAGAAATGTTATCGCTATGGTGCGCAACATGTTGCTTTTTTATGATGATGCGGGGTGGAATGAAATGGACAATTTTATAGTGATGCTCTCAGCACCGATATTAGGTGTCTGTATATCAAGAAAATACAGTTATCTATTGTGATTTTCTCTAGTCTGGTCCTCATGAAGTGGTAGATTAGTATGGGGTGTGTGTATATTAAGAAAATACACTGTATCTGTTGTGATTTTCTGTAGTCTGGTCCTCGTGAAGTGGTAGATTAGTAGAACATACATTGTGTGGATCTCCGAATATGTGAATATGCGACTGTGTGGGTTATGTAGTCAAAATCAATTTATTTTGGTCGCAGTATAGTTCTTCTCAAAAAGTGTGCAAATGCACACAAAATAAACACTTACAAAAAGATGATTTTAGAAAAGCTGAGAGGTAAAAACTATAGTGCTTTAATGTAAGAGCTTTCAGGCCACTCTACTAATACTTATTCATCGCAGATGGCAAACATTCATTTTCAGAAATAACATTTTTTTTAGTAATTATTGGGTTGCCACGGTGTCACGCTTGTTTGGCTTTAAAAGCAGGTTTTAATTCTCCTCACTTTGCTTCAATTTTTGCATTGCTCTATTAAATACCAAGCTGTATTTTGTTCAGCTTGCTTTAAGTGGCTGCTTCATGGAATGATATAGTATGTGCACCTTATACCAGTAGGAGATGGGGGACCCACGATCAGCAGCAGCTGTTGCACACAAATATCCCAGTTCCATATTAACATCGTTTGCTTCCCTTTTACGGTAAATGCCGATTTGTCATTTCCCAGCTTTCGGGGAGCAAATTATGCTTTTCTTATCTCAAAAGCTGAAGAGCTTTTAATGGGACACAATTTTCCGACGTACTTATTGAACTGAGCTGTAGCTACATTTAGTTATGCACCATGTACAAATGTACTGTTTATATACAAAAAACAGGGTCTATATAATGTGACAATAGTTTTGAATATTAGATGTTTAGGGTTTTTATCCAAACCATATATTGAATATTAAGGGCGTGAGCCTCAAAATTTTATGACGACCCCAAAACAAATAAAAAATAAAACACCTTCAAAAATATCTGGCTACTTCTTCCAGTCTATGCATTGAAGGTTATAACGTGCAAAAATACAGTTTTACGAAGTTATTTACTACAAGTTTGTTGTCGTTTTAGTAGTCACTGTTCAATGTTACTAGTATGTGTAAGTAGATTTTGCATGCATGCCTTACTTGAAATTAAAGCTCATCAGCCGATATTTAATTTACGATGATATGTATTCATTTAACACGTATGTCACCTGACTATACAAAATGTGCTGTATACAGGACTCTTTTCACAAATAGGGGAAGAGGCCCTTCAATGTGTATGGGGGGGGGGGTGTAGTTGCGTGGGTTGGGGTGAAGTGTGATTTTCGTGTTAAAGGGGAAAAAATAATGCGATTTCGAGATATAGGGGGAAAAGTGTATTAGGCAGAAATTGAAGATTTTGGTGTGAGGTAAGTTTTAAATGTATCCCAAACATAATAAATGTTGAGAAAGTTAGAGGGGGTGGGGGAATGTTAGGCAGAAAAAAATAATATTTTTAGGATAATTTTCTCAGCCAAGGAGGGGGAAAAAGTTAGTCTGTTTTGCTAGGGGAAGGTGCTAAATATCGGCCCCTGTTTGAAGGGAAAAAGCCCTGGTATATCATCACATGGCTGAAGTGCTAGTTACTTCCCTTGAATTATAGTTTTTACAGTGACCATATTTTTGTCTCCCCATTTAACTAATCTAGATCATCAAGACGTTTGATTTCTTCTACAAGACCGCCTTGGTAACATAGATCAGGTATAAAAGGGAGATAATAATATGGTCAGACAGTCTTGTGAGCTTTAATGTTCAGTTTCACCTGTTGTAAAGTTTTGGTGTTGTTACTCCCTGTTAGAGCATTCATTAACACCTTTTTCTTTTACATTATTACTTGTCAATTTAACTGTTGTCATTCATTGTTGGAAAAGAAAAAAAAGAAAAAGTAAATTTTATTAAATAAATTTTATACAATTATTCATTTATTTAAATCAAATAGATTTTTTTATATGTTTATATTTTATTAATTTTACAAGTGTGTACAGTACTATTAAGTATTTATTGTAAGGGCTATTCCATTAAAACATACATGGGACCCCAGGAAGGCACTTTTGAAATTGACCACCCGCCCATAGATGCAAAATTGAGTTTGCAAGACCCACCTATAGAATTTAAGATGGCTAAAATACACCCACACATAGATTTTATTTATTTATTTATATTGAACTACATATATATATACATATGAACTACTTACAAACATGACAACTGATTGAAGAATGTAAGGTTCTAGCCGCAGTCAGCAAATTGAGAAAAGTCCTAGCCCGGCTGATTTTGGGAAAAAGAAGTACGAGATTGTCAAAATTGTCAAAAAAGAGCATGATTTTCTTAAGGGAATGTTTTTTAAGAGAAAACGGTTATTAAAATGTATGCTTTAGGTATAATATCAGTCAGGTATTGAATTTAGCAATGATTTTAACATACACACAAACAATGAAAAGAAACATTAAAAAAAAAGAAGTTTTTTACATTGGGAATGTTTTTACCCAGGATTGGGAAAATAAGGAGTTTTTTTGCAATTGGGAAGAGGCTGAATTTGGGCCCCACATAAATATATTTAAAAAAGCCTGATACGGTTCTATTTTCCTTTATTTTCCATTTATTTATTGCATCATATAACAAAAACACTATAATTTTCTTTGACAGTTTTATGATCGCGCCGCGAATCACGTCAAAAAACATACCAGGTCACGCAAATTAAACCATCAAAACATGTGCGCGTTCCCAGTGTTATTTACAGCTTGCATTTGTGAATAAGCGTTCATCTTTAAGCGTTTTGTACGATACAGACTTGCAAAAATTGAAAAAGATTATACAGCAATTCATCGAAAAATAAGAGTATGAAAATCACTGTTGAAACTATTAATATTCGAGTGATCTCTCTTCTTCTGCCCAACGTGACAAATTTGCGTGACAACTCAATGTCAATATGAAAGCTGTATTGCAATTGGTTTAAATCATGCAATCAACCAAAGAAATGCGCGCTTTCAAATTGATGAACTTGATCAAGGGAGAGAATTTTTTGATTTTCAACAGGAGTTAAACACAATAAACACGACTTCTGGTTGAATTTTAGTTTGAAAAGTCTGATTTTACGGCGATGTGTGAAAATATCACGATACTGAACATTACACCCATGCATAGATGCGAAATTTGTTTTAAACCATCCAGGCATAGAACCACATTTTGGAAAATAGGGTTCACCCATAGATTTTTCTTAAATTGCCGTTCTGCTGTCCCGGGTATATTTTAATGGAATAGCCCTAAGTTGTTTTAATAATTGATTCCGTTTTTCTTGATCTTGACAAAAATTACCCCCTGTTGATAGATAAATATTAATTTCTGTAGTGAATTCTAAAAATGTCCATGTTCACGTAATGTACTGAGTGAAATGTCTGTATTTAGTTGTGAACAATAATTCTTGTCATTTATAATTGTGCAGTATTTGTCTCCTAAACAGTAACCTTTTAGGTATATTTAAACATATGTCAAATGTCTGGTTTGTTTTTCGGTTTTGTCAGTCACTTTGTGTGCGTAGTAGAACCCTGTGTGGTTACGGGGACAAAGAATAGGGCCACTGCAGAACCCGTTGGAGGGGACGGCAGAGGGGTAGAACCCTCCCAAATTCATGTTCGTTTTATCATTTTTAGCTCTACTGATCAGAGATCAGCAGAGCTTATGCCGTGGTGCGGCGTCCGTCGTCCGTCTGTCCGTCTGTCTGTCCGTAAACTTTTATTTGTAGCGACTTCACAGCTGAAACTACTGGATGGATATTCATGAAACTTTACAGAAATGTTGCCCATAAAGTCTAGTTGATCCTAGCAAAAATTCATGTTGATGTGAAATCCAAGATGGCCGCCAAAGCTAAAAATAGAGTTTTAAAATACAAGTTTGTAGCGACTTCTTCTTGAAAACTATAAGTGATATTGATATGGGACTTTTTCTAAAATGATCAGCATGACATGATGTTGGTCTTTATCAAAAATCGTTTTGATTTGACGTTAAACGTGGCTGCCAGCGGCCATCTTTGTTTACATAGAGTTATATAGTAAAAACTTGTAGCGACTACTTCTCTGAAACTACTTGGCGGATTGTCATGAAACTTTACAGGAATGTTGCTCTTGATGTCTAATTGATCCTAGAAAAATTTCAGGTCGGCCGGAAATTCAAGATGGCCGTCACAGCTAAAAATAGATTTTTAAAAAATAAGTTTGTAGCGACTACTTCTTGAAAACTATAAGTGATATTGATATGGGACTTTTTCTAAAATGATCAGCATTACATGATGTTGATCCTAGTCAAAAATCGTTTTGATTCAACGTTAAACATGGCTGCCAGCAGCCATCTTTGTTTACATAGAGTTATATAGTAAAAACTTGTAGCGACTACTCCTCTGAAACTACTTGGCGGATTGTCATGAACTTTACAGGAATGTTGCTCTTGATGTCTAATTGATCCTATCAAAATTTCAGGTCGGCCGGAAATTCAAGATGGCCGTCACAGCTAAAAATAGATTTTTAAAAAATAAGTTTGTAGCGACTACTTCTTGAAAACTATAAGTGATATTGATATGAGACTTTTTCTAAAATGATCAGAATGACATGATGTAGATCCTTGTGGAAAATTATTTTGATTCGACGTTAAACATGGCTGCCAGTGGCCATCTTTGGTTACATAGAGTTATATAGTAAAAACTTGTAGCGACTACTCCTCTGAAACTACTTGACGGATGTTCATGAAACTTCACAGGAATGTTGCTCTTGATGTCTAGTTGATCCTAGAAAAATTTCAGGTCGGCCGGAAATTCAAGATGGCCGCCACAACTAAAAATAGATTTAAAATAAATAAATTTGTAGCGACTACTTCTTCAAAACAATAAGAGATATTGATATGGGACTTTTTCTAAAATGATCAGTATGACATGATGTTGGTCCTTGTCGAAAATTGTTTTGATTTGACCTTAAACATGGCTGCTTTGTTTACATAGAGTTATATAATGAAAACTTGTAGCGACTACTTCTTTGAAACTACCAGACGGATTTTCATGAAACTTTACAGGAATGTTGCTCTTAATGTCTTATTGATCTTAGCAAAATTTCAGGTCGGCCGGAAATTCAAGATGGCCGCCACGGTTAAAAATAGATTTTCAAAAAACAAGTCTGTAGCGACTACTTCCTGAAATCAAAATCAATCAGTAGAGCTTCAAGGTCATTGACCTCTTGTTTGTTCATGCTCTTTAAAGGTCTCATTAAAGGTCTTCATCATTACACCTGCATTGTTTCAGGTGCCATCTCGCTCATATCACTAGAGCAGTGGCAGAAAAACTATAACGTGGCTCCAGCCTAAATGGAGTGTCTACAATAGAATTTGCAGCAACTCTGCAGTTCAGGGAGAGAAGGTTCTAGGCCCGTTCTCCATATTTTATCTTGATGTACATGGAGGATGAGCCTGGCATGTTCATTCCTGTTTGGCGCCGTATAACTTTTCATGTGTTGGTGCGCCTTAAAACCCCAATTCAATTGTGTGCATAGTCAGGGAGTAAGTATACAGGGAGGGAAACGGATCGTTTTGCCGTTTTATGTTGTCGCGCGTGTGTTTCAGTACTGCGTGAAAATGACTTCTTCTGGTTGTTTCGCGCGAATTCTTATAAATTATTACACTTACAAACTCAATAAAGGTGCGAAATGTAAACATAAGTATTATTTATTTAAATTGTGTCCTCTGATACAGAGCGTGTATTTGTTTGCATGTATAAAAGCACATTTTACCAGACGGTTCCATGTAACAAAGATGGCGCCACTCTGCGCCAAATAAAAAATGGTGACAGTGTATACTATTGCAAATGAGATACGAGACTACGGGTTATTTAGGCATTGATAATAACAAAAAGTGAATAGTATACATATTTATCTTTGTCAAGAAGGTAATTTTATGGTGGTGATTATAAGACAAAGACTAAAAAGAGGTGATGAAAATGTGCCTTTGGAGATATCAGCTGAAATTTTTAATTATTCAAATTAAAAATGGTGTGGAGCTATTGCAAACGAGATACGAAGTATGGGTTATATTAGGCATTAATAATAACAAAAAGTGAATAGCAGACATATTTATCTTTGTCAACAATGTAATTTCGTGATGTTGATTATAACAGAAAGCCGTAAAAAAAGAGGCTGTAAAAACTTCCTAATTTGAGATGTTGGCTGAAATTTTAACTTTTCAAATGTAACGCGCTTACAATCCATTTACCTGTATCAATAAAATAGTAAATGGCGGCGTTCTAGCGCGACAACATAAATCGATAAACTAGAGTGTTTATGAACCCGTTTCTCCTCCCTGTATACTTACTCCCTGGCATAGTATACAACATTTAAGTATGTTATATAAGGCATCAATTAACTCTTAGCCTGCTAAAGGCGACTATGACAGCCTTTGCAGCCAGTGTAACTCGCAGGCTGATCAGGGTTTACACTGTCTGGGTGCTCATCAGTCATTTAACCAAAACACCACTTTGTAACATAAATGTAATGGTCTTAATTTAAAGAAAGGACAGTCCATTATTCATTTATAGCGGGCTATGTGTTAACATTTGGTGTTGTCACTAGCCATTTTATCCTACGATTTTTTTTAAACAAAAAATAGGTGCATCAACCCTGTGTGATTGCCGGGGTAGAATACAACCACTACAATCTCACAAACACACCATCAGGAACACCCCCCACCCCCGCTTCATATTCATTTTGTCATTTTTTGATCATGCTCATTCAAGATCTTTATCATGACACCGCGTATGCAAACGTGAACTATAGCATTTGCAGCAACTCTGCAGGTAAGGTTCTTAATCTAGGCCCATTCTACATCTTGATGTAAATGGAGGATGAGCCTGGCATGTTCCTTCCTGTTAGGTGCCATATAACCTTTCATGTGTTGGTGCGCCTTAAAACCCAATTCAATTATCTGTGTCAATCTATGACTAGAAAGTATCCAGCTTACGATTCAGTCCATATGTAAACCGGTAGAATTATAAAAAAAATCCAAACTTTCCACAATGTTTATAGTTTATAGAAACATGCATATTTTATTTCGGCCCAAAAAAATTGCAGGCATCACGTAAGCCGCCTATATACATAACATTAATGATGCATTAAATCCACAGATATGGTTCAGGTAATAGTTCAGGGAATGACAACTATATCTACCAGAATCAGAATGGGTTCACTTACGCGGATCAAGCCGTCAGCCCCAATAACAATCACGTGTACAGCCCGAGCCCGACTGCTTCTCCGACAAGTCCTCACCCAGTGGCAGTCGTACGCACCGCTGATCTCATGGATATAGGTGAGAGATACATGTTGTATTCTAAATATTGAAAGTTAAAAATTATAAGTTCTTAGTTGTTTCGGAACATTAAGCATTTTATTGTAAACATAGATGCTCATGTAAGTTTCAGAATTATTTTGTTTCAGCCAAATCTTTTTTCGCTCTGCCTGCCATAGGTGAAAACAAGCTTTTGTTTTTTTGCAGTTTGTCATTGTCTAAAATGTCTTTAATAAGATCTTGACCCTGTCTGGGGTGTAACTAACTTTTCAAGTAAGCGAGTAGCCATGTATTTTAATTGATACTTATGTAAAATACTGGTAAAAGTATTCATTATAGCTGGGTAGACCCGTCAAAGTAGCAGGGGGAAATCCCTGCCTACCACGTCTTAATGACGCTCTTGCCCTGTTTTAAAAAATTGATTTATGATTTATTTTTGCCCTTGATTATTGAAAAATCGGAAAAGTTTGGTGTGTGAATGGCATACCTTAAAGTTGAAGTTTGGCCCAAATCAGCTAATCTGTTGTTTATGCGTTTTTAATTAGGAATTCTCATTATAACAAACAAACATAAAAAAAACGTGTCTTAGACTGCCAATTATTGTGGGTGTTTAAAATATTTGGAGCAGTTGAGTGAAGAATGGCAACCGTTAGTATAATATCATTTAGGTGCTCACATTGAAACATTGTTTTAAGCGTCCAGAAGACGTGCCACAAAAAAACAACCTGTGCCAAAGTTACATCTGTGGCATGTTTCTTCAAAGTGCCAAATGAAAACAACAGTTATGTGATGTAGCAGAAGTAAGTTAACGAGAGACCCCAGATTTGAATAGCTCCATAAACAACCATAATGTCCGCTGATAATCAATTTGTAAACATGCATTTTCAGTACAAAACTCAGTAACAATCCCCTTAATATGAAAGAAATTGTCCTTGTATCACCACAACAGTTTGATACAAGTT
The DNA here is from genome assembly GCA_037043455.1 of Cyrtodaria siliqua. NCBI lineage: Eukaryota > Metazoa > Mollusca > Bivalvia > Adapedonta > Hiatellidae > Cyrtodaria > Cyrtodaria siliqua. The sequence continues at coordinate 29,117 of JAWPHD010008453.1, forward strand.
ATGATGGAGGAAATGAGCTAAATGAAACCGAGTTCATTAAGGTCTTATCAATGTGGCAATTAGCAACAGAAAGAAAGATTTATAATATAAATTGTTGAGGCCAAAAAAAAAATAGGTGTGTTTCCTGTTGCATGCTCTGAAAAATTAGGGTCGGTAGGTAGGCATTTTCTTTCTTTTTTCTTTTTCTTTTTTTGGAGCAAAATATTGTGAGGCTCTACATGTATTTATCTCATAAACCCCATACAAGTTGATTATACAACTGAAAGTTTCTCTGTGATGTCAGTTTACCTGGATATATTGTGATAAATCATTGTTCAGAACATTTTTTTTTTTTTTTGTTTTTTTCATAAAAAGTTTTAGGGTCGGCCACTTAAAACGGGCCACCGGAAACACAGGTATTTTTTTTTTTGGCCTGAATGAAAATGTTTGATCAAGCAATTGGTTATAGTCCTATAAAGTATAACATAGCCAAAATTCCCATAGATTTTGAAAGTCTCATTGTCTTGCCTTGTAATGAGATTTTCTTTCAATAAACTGGCAGGCTAGGGCCCTGCTTAAATAAACAGTTTCGGATTTTTAAAAATAACGATATGAAGGTTTGCTTCAGTGGTCTCGGGACGAGTATAAAATGATCAAAAAGATGTATGTATGAAAGTTTTTGTATTTGATAATTAAAAAAACAAAAAATGATTGTGGGTGCTATAGATACCATAGGTAAACGAGTTCAGGTATTCACCAAATATGATTAAAAAATGTCCTTAACTAAGATCTTTTGACAAGTTTGACTATAAAAGAAGTCGATGCCTGCGTTGCAGATTTGTTACCCTTAAATGCTGACTCTGCTTAAGATATAAAATGAAATGGTCAGTGGTTTTGGAAGGCTTTTGGCAATCAAATCAATAGAGTAAAATAGTACTTTACAGACTAGGCCAAATTAATCATTTCAATTTTGTATCACGAAAACTTCCAACTGATAACTTTTGCTCCATGAGATTGCACTGATGCAAAAATCAAATGGAAAAGGCGGACATTTACACTACAGGTATCTTTTCGATCAAAGACAGGTGTCAGGTGTCGACAAACGTTAAAAAGTCAGCATTGCAAAATAAGGAAGAACAGTTGGGGCCCCTTTGCATCGCAGTTTCCAAATGAATTAACAAGGCTTCATAGGTCGAGTGCGCTGTCCTCTGACAGCTCCTGTTACATTCTGGTTTTGAATATATGCCAATTTCAAAGGAATTCTCAAAAATTAATGGCTTAAATTAATGGAGAAATCAGGTGAAATATCTATGAATTTGGCAGTTATAGTATACACTTGAACAAAACATGAAATATGAATCATTTGTTTTTAGCCCTACTGGCCGAAGGCTAGACGAGCTTATGGGATCACTTTTCGTCCGTCGTCTGTCTGTCCGTCTGTTAGCAATTTTATAAAATCGACATCTCTGAAACCGCTTGAAGGATTTTGATGAAACTTCATCACAATGTTACTTAGGAGGCCCCCTCTCAGATTTGTGTTTTTCATGGCCGCCATGGCTGAAACTAGGTAAAATTTAAGGAATTTTCAAACGACATCTCCGAAACCACTTATTCCATTATTGTGAAATACCATAAACATGTTCCGTGGGTTGGCCTCTATCAAGTTTTTGTTTTTCGTTATCGTCGAATAATCAAAATGGCCGCCAAGGCGACTCAAAAGTTTACATAGAGTTATATAGGAAAAGGCTAAAAATGACATCTTCTTTGAAACCGCTTGAAGGATTTTGATGAAACTTCATTATAATGATCTTTAGGATAGTCACCCTCAGATTTGTGGTTTTTTGCAGCCGCCAGTCATCCAAGATGGCCACCATGGCTAAAAACTATGTCAAATTTAAGGAAATTTCAAACGACATCTCCTCCAAAACCACGTATTCCATTCCTGTGAAATATCATGTACATGTTCCTTGGGTTGGCCTCTGTCAAGTTTGTGTGTTCGTTATCGTCGAATAATCGAAATGGCCACCACGGCGACCCAAAGTTTACAAAGAGTTATATAGGAAAAGTTTAAAATGACATCTTCTCTGAAAGCGCTTGAAGGATTTTGATGAAACTTTATCACCACAATATTTGGGATATTCCCTCTCAGATTTATTTTTTTCGCGAATGGTCGCCATGTCTAAAATAGTCAAATTTAAAGAAATTTCAAACAACATCTCCTCCGAAACCACTTATTCCATTCTTGTGAAATATTCTTGTGTTTTTCGTTATCGTCGAATAATCAAAATGGCCGCCACAGCGATCCAAAGTTTACACAGCTTGAAGGATTTAATGAAACTTCATTACAATGATCTTTAGGATAGTACTTTCAGAATTATGTTTTTTGCGGCTGCCAGTCATCCAAGATGGCCCCCATGGCTAAAATTAGGTCAAATTTAAGGAAATTTCAAACATCTCCTCAGAAACCACTTATTCCATTCTTGTGAAATATCATAAACATGTTCCTTGGGTTAGCCTCTATCAAGGTTGTGTTTTTCGTTATCGTCGAATAACCAAATGTCCCCCTCAGATTTGTGTTTTTGGGGCCTCCAGTCTTCCATGATGACCACCATGGCTAAACTTAGGTCTTATTTAAGGACATTCGACATACTACATATTCGACATTCTAATGAATGAATGAATAAATGGTGTTTTACGGCACGTCGACACATAAATAGGTATCCCATTCTAGTTAAATATCATAAAACATGTTCATGTTGTTGGCCTCTGTCAAGTTTGTGGTTTTCGTTGTCGTCAAATATTCAAAATGGCCCCACAATAACACAAAGTTTACATAGAGTTATATACATGAAACATGTTTCTTGGGTTGGCCTCAATCATGTTTATATTTTTGAATCACATCATACCAGTAGAGCGTCTAGTACAGGCCCACTTGTTTTGTATGTTGTTTCAACACGTGTATATAAAGGTTATGTATGACGGTCGATTTTTTGTGGTGGCGGATGACCACCCACTTTTCCTGGGTAGAGCCAGTGCTGTACACCTCCCACCATCCGTAAGAGTCGACACTTCAAGTTTATATTGGTTAAAAAACATGAATATATGAAACTGTTTCGTCTTTCTAATGTTACATTTTTACCTGGAACAGAAATATTTCTGTTATGGGTAAAATGTAACACTAACATTAATAGTGAATAATCCCATTTCAGTAACGTTCGGTAAGGCAATACATGAAGCTCATCAGAGAACTTGTCTGTACACCGCAGAGACCATAGCTCAGTTGAAATCCACTCCAACATCAACAGAAACCATCTCATTCTATCAAAATCTGGTATGTATCTATATCTTATCTACTATTAAACCATGCCTGTATCATTGTAGAGAAACCATGTGACATTTTGATCGGTTTCATGGCAAAAAATTGTAAACAAAACGCTCGAATCAGGTAGGTGTTCGCTTGATAACTTTCTTTATAGTTACCAAAGGACTAGGTATGATAAGGGACAAAATTGGCAAAATCTTGCCTAGAAAGGTCCAAAATCTACAAAATATAACGAAATTACAAAAAATGCCATTTTTTTTAGGAACTATTAAATCTTCTAAATGAATAAAATAAATAAAAATATATTTTAAAGATAGAATATGATCAATTTACTTCAATATGCATAATAGATTATATGTAAATAATTTTTTTTTTGCATTTTGAATATATTAGGGGCCAAAATACCCCCTTATCATACCTTGTCCTTTTATTCAACTAAAGTGCACATACCCCTCCAAAGTGAGCTCTTTCCTCTGACGCAAATGTTAATTTGAATTATTTAGTTCTTTCTGAGATTAGCTCTCCCAAAGTTTTCGAAACTAAACAAATCTACATTTTGGGAGGGCTAATCGCAGAAAGTACTGAATGAACTAAATTGCCTTTTGCGGCAGAGGAAAGAACTCGCACAGTAAGGGTATGTGTGCTTTATTTGAACACAGTTTGTTAAATAATAAGAAAGTCATGAAGAAAAACCTACTTGTATCGACCGCTTGTGTATATTTTTTGTCGTGAAACCAATCAAAAAGTGGTTTCCCCACACTGTGTATCCTGCTACACACTTTCTACGAAAATTATTAGCTGTCTGTTTTCTGAGGTAATTTCTTAATCATTTGATTTTAGTCTGTGCAACAGTAGCCTAATCTGGTTCTAAACTTGAGACAAATTGAATATTTAGGTTATTAAGAGTCACCCCAGAGAGAATGGAAGGATATGAGAAGAAAGGACACATAGGAATCCGAGATTTCTATGGTTCTTAACATGCTCGGAGGATAGACTCCAAATACAAGGGACTTTGGTTTGTTTCCATCTGACACGAGGATGAGGGAAAGTGTCTTGCCCAAGAGTACACCGACAACGCTAAGCGGTGCTGATGAGCCTTTATTGGGGTCTGTAGATTACAAGTCCACCATGCTATCTGCTGGGCCACGCCACCTCTTTCAAGCTTGGGTAGAATAACTTTTACATGCCCAGGTTATAAGAGATTTACGTCCCCTTCACTGATGACTGAAGTGATAATCCAGCTCTTATCATCCAGCTCTTAAAATTGGGAAAAGGCCTAGGCCTGCTGATTTTGGGAAAGCGAAGCGCACGACAGTCCGAATTGGGAAAAGTTTTTCGCTGTTTAAGGGAATGTTTTTTAGTGGGACATTTTTATTAAAATCTATGCTTTATGTATAATATCAACCGAGTTTTAGAATTTATTTTAACGTAATTATAAACTATGTAAAGCCGGTCACTTTTATTATAAAAAAAAGGCTGGGAATTTTTTACCCCAGAATTGAGACAAAATAGTGGTCTGCATATACTGCACTGGTCTAGAAAATTGAATATTCTGTGCCGTGTTCTTTTTCTATGCTTTGTTGGGAGTTATATAGTATTTATACCTCTGCAAAATGAAGTTAAGTTGGGTATACTGGTTTCACCCTGTCTGTCTTTAGATGCAACCTTGTCCGCTCCATAACTCCTCTCCCCCTGAAGCAAATCTCTTAAAACTTCATGGGTGGACTGCCTGTGATGAGAGGATGACCCTTAATGATTTTGAGGTCAAAGGTCAAGGTCACCGGGCCCCGATAATGAAAAATCTTGTCCGCTCCATAACTCCTCTCCCCCTGTGGTGAGAGGATGACCCCTATTGCTTTTGAGGTCAGTAGGTCAAAGGTCACCGGCACCCGATAATGAAAAACCTTGTCCGCTCCGTAACTCCTTTCCTGAAGCAAATCTCATGAAACTTCATAGGTGAACTTCCTGTGGTGAGGGGACGACCCCTGTTGATTTTGAGGTCAGTATGTCGAAGGTCAAGGTCACCGTGACCCGATAATGAAAAACCTTGTCTGCTCCATAACTCCTCTCCCCCTCAAGCAAATCTCATGAAACTTCATAGGTGAACTGCCTGTGGTGAGAGTACAACCACTTATGATCTTGAGGTCAGTAGATCAAGGTCACTGACATCCAATAATGAAAAACCTTGTCAGCTCCAAAACTCCTCTTCCCCTGAAACAAAGTTCATGAAACTTCATAGGTGAACTGCCTGTGGTGAGAGGATGACCCCTATTGATTTTGAGGTCAGTAAGTCAAAGGTCAGCAGGTCAAAGGTCAAGGTCACAAGGACCCAATAAGAAAAATCTTGTCCGCTCCATAACTCCTCTACCATTGAAGCAAATCTCATGAAACTTAATAGGTGGACAGCCTGTGATGAAAAGATGGCCCTATTGGTTTTGAGGTCAGTAGGTCAAAGGTCAAGGCCACCATGAAAATCCCATTCCACTCAATCTTTACTCAAACGGTAGGGTGGGGAATGTGGGAGGTACTGGTATTGGGAGTATATTTGTCGCCCTTAAAAGGTGACAGCTCTAGTTAATAATTGCATCTTTAATACTGTTTTCAGCACACTACGAACATCAGAGTCGTTTAGAAGCATTTCGTTCTCAGTACTTATCACACCAATGCTTCTTTTCTATTATTTTCTTTCAATAGGGAATTTTTGTCTAAAATTAGGGGGAAAACATGTTTTGGCATGGGAATATAGCCATTGAAAAAACACTGGCAGTAACATAATTCAGGAATATTGCTCTTGCTCAGTATTTATTCTGTTAATGTTGAAGAACTGTTGGAGGCATTGCTTGCTAGTAGACATGTAACACTACAGCCTTGCCACTGTACTGAACCTAACAGTTACAAATGTAATACAATTGTAATTTAAGTTCACCCCTGTTAATCCCTCTTATAACTAATCATGCAATGGGAGATTCCTAGTAATGTCAGGTAGTTGTTGGCTAATCATCTGAACTTAACACCTGTTAATGTTTTTCTAGGAAAACTATGAAGTCTGGGAGTTAAGAGGTATTTGGGTTGAAAGGTCTAATTTATGCATACTCTGAGGTAATCACCGTGGCGTTAACCTGTAGCTACACAGGTCGATGTCCATATGTGAGGCATGACTAACTGCCGAAAGGTATTCTGGGGGAATCTTCTAATATAATACTGAGCGCACAGAAAGTCTAGGAGAGTCGGGAGTAGAGAGTCTAGAGTCAGTGGTTAAAGAGTGGAGAGTCAGTCTATCTTGTAAGATGGATTCCCGCAGTCTAAGACAAGGTGTGGGATAATTTAAACTATACTATGTAAACCAGTATATGAGTGCAGTCATCGTTACATACTAATAAGAAGATTTGAACATTTGAAAGTTTCTAAATACTATTTTACTTTGTGAACCTAAAACATTTAATAATAGGGACTATTAAGTAATCAACAAATGGACGTACTAAAAACCACTATACTAAACGGATATGTTTATATATATAACAGGATTATGAATGTGTAATTATTCGGACTGTTTTATATGTACCAATAAATTATGGAAATCACAACGCGAAGTCCGGACCTTGTTATTAAATGTACCAAGCATAGCATACGACCCCGTAGTGCTACAGACATGGTCTATATAGAGTTGATTTAGCTGTTGCGATCTCTGTTTGATTGGACATTTTCTATCGATCATACAATCGAATATATAAATATTTAAATTTAAACCACCAATATTATGACTTGTTTATATTCCCCATACTTTGCCATGCTGTTAGTCGAGGAACCAAAGCTAATTTCATGTGTAAACCAAGCAAACAATGTTGAACTATATTTTGCTTTGGTGCATTTCAGTCACACAGGCTTATATGGACTGAGATGGCAGAGAAACTAACATTGGCAGTACAGCAAATTATAGAGTTTGCTAAAATGGTTCCTGGTTTCATGGACCTCTCTCAGGATGACCAAATTATGTTGTTAAAAGCAGGTAGGAAACAAGCTGACATTTTATAGATAAAAATAGATATTCAGGAATAGACAGTTTTTCTGCTTTATATTAGGCCATAATAAATTAATTGCTAGATTCACATCCCCGCCCGACCCCGTTTTTAGCTCGACTGATCAGAGATCAGCAGAGCTTATGCCGTGGTGCGGCGTCCGTCGTCCGTCCATCCGTCTGTCTGTCCGTAAACTTTTTTTTGTAGCGACTACTCCTCTGAAACTACTGAATGGATTTTCATGAAACTCTACAGAAATGTTGCCCATGAAGTCAAGTTGATCCTAGCAAAAATTCGTGTTGTGTGAAATCCAAGATGGCTGCCAAATCTAAAAATAATTTTTCAAAATACAAGTTTGTAGCGACTACTTCTTGAAAACTATAAGTGATATTGATATGGGACTTTTTCTAAAGTGATCAGCATGACATGATGTTTGTCCTTGTCAAAAATCGTTTTGATTTGATGTTAAACATGGCTGTCAGCGGCCATCTTTGTTTACATAGAGTTATATACTAAAAACTTGAAGCGACTACTCCTCTGAAACTACTTGGCAGATTTTCATGAAACTTCACAGGAATGTTGCTCTTAATGTCTAATTGATCCTAGCAAAATTTCAGATCGGCCAGAAATTCAAGATGGCCACCACAGCTAAAAATAGATTTTTAAAAAATAAGTTTGTAGCGACTACTTCTTGAAAACTATAAGTGATATTGATATGGGACTTTTTCTAAAATGATCAACATGACATGATGGTTATCCGAGTCGAACATTATTTTGATTCGACGGTTAACATGGCTGCCAGTGGCCATCTTTGTTTACATAGAGTTATATAATGAAAACTTGTAGCGATTACTCCTCTGAAACTACTTGACGGATTTTCATGAAATTTCACACGAATGTTGCTCTTGATGTCTTATTGATCCTAGCAAAATTTCAGGTTGGCCGGAAATTCAAGATGGCCGCCATGGCTAAAAATAGATTTTCAAAATACAAGTTTGTAGCGACTACTTCTTGAAAACTATAAGTGATATTGATATGGGACTTTTTCTAAAATGATCAGCATGACATGATGTTGGTCCTTGTCAAAAATCGTTTTGATTTGATGTTAAACATAGCTGTCACCGGCCATCTTTGTTTACATAGAGTTATATAATGAAAACTTGTAGCGACTACTCCTCTGAAACTACTTGACATATTTTCATGAAACTTCACAGGAATGTTGCTCTTGGTGTCTGATTGATCCTAGCAAAATTTCAGGTCGGCCGAAAATTCAAGATGGCCGCCACGGCTAAAAATAATTTTTCGAAAAACAAGTCTGTAGCGACTACTTCCTGAAATCAAAATCAATCAGTAGAGCTTCAAGGTCATTGACCGCTTGTTTTTATTAAAAAATAATAAAAAAAATTGCTGAAAGTATGAACGCTAATAAATTATGGCAAAAGTGGTTAAATAATTTCTGATGACCCTATATGATTCCAAAAGGAGGGTAATAAATAAACAATGGAACAGTACAATACATAAGTGGACTATTTAATCGATCTTGCCAGTGTGCTCGGATAGTTTGACTGTAACTTAATCTGTCTGAATTCTCCGGTATATCGAGGTTTTGATTGACAAACAAAAACAAGCAGTGGAAGGCTCATGTACGAGTCGCCAGGCAACCTTATACATGTATTAAGGTGTAAATGCAGCATCCCTGAGTTATGGGGGTAAAGCATCTCTGCAGCAGGGTGCTCTAGTCTGGGTATATTTGTCTCCTCAGACTAGGGTTATGTTGTTGTAGATGATCGAGGCAATGCAATGAAAGAGACACACTAAAAGCATGTCGGTTTGGTTAATACCTAGAATTTAATTAAGCTTCATTGTTGTCATGGAGTCATGAATTGTGTAAGTGGAATGGCTATTACCATTTTACTTTGATTTATGTTATTTTCATAAATATAATAAATAATTATGCATACAACTTGAACGGCAGATATAATGTTCATACTATTCAGCTTATAGACATTTTTATCTGTGTTTATATATGGACATAGTCAGAAATTGGGGTGCCTTGAGAGGCTAATGAATTATGGCAAATGTGTCTGAATGATTTCTGATGACCTTATTGATTTGAATCATTGCAGAGTAATAAATAAAAAACGAAATAGTACAAATACTTGGTGTTGTGTTTGTCCGCTGAGTAAACTAGTGACATAAGTCGATCTTGCGAGTGTGTTCGGATAGTGGGACCGTAAAGCAATGTGTCTGAATTCTCAGGTATGTCGAGGATTTAATTGACAAACAAGCATTAGAAGGCCCATGTACGCGCCGAGGGCAACCTTATACATGTATTAAAGTGTAAGTGCAGCGTCCCTGAGTTATGGGGGTAAAGCATCTCTGCAGCAGGGTAGTCTAGTCTTGGTATATTTGTCTCATCAGACTAGTTTACTGTTGTTGTAGATGACCGAGGCAATGCAATATATACTAGTTGTTGCTAATAAAACCTTCGATGATCGTACCGCCGATTTGTTGGATTCACTTGTGTAGAGTTAATAGCAAAAGCCCGAAAAGGATACAAATAGAGACAAGGTGGCTGATGGGAACTAGCCGACCCCCGTCCGTAATGGATTCCGGAATATACCGTCTCCCTGTCAGGCAGGCGCTTGATTGAGTTGATAGATATCAGGGTTCTCAATAGACGCGTACACACGCGTTTTGACGCATGGAAATTCAATTTAACCCAATTCTGACGCAGCTAATTTACCACCTGTGCGTTTTTATGACGCGCGTGTATTTGCTTCCAAGCATCAATCCAATACACATGTACCTATTTTTGATAGCCCAAACATTACAATAATGAGCACGCGCTGCATAACAGTGATTGACACCTTGGCTGACGACCTTGATCGCCTCTCGACCAATCAAATTCGCTGCTGTCACAGCTTGTGGCACAGAGGCGGAAATAACCTGTCTATAAATGGTGTCGCTGTGTAATCTAATCGCTGCTATTGTGTTTAATTTAACGATTATCTTTGACGTTTATGATGCTTTTTGCGGGTGGAGACTATTATGACCTCATTGGATTAACTGTTTAATTGACTGATTACCGGTTAATTAGACCAAACTGAAATAAAACAAATGCTATCGGTCAAACGTGAAAAATATAAAAATCGGCAAAAATAAAATTGACTTTATTTGTGTTTGTTGACGTTGTTTTTTATTTGTGTTTGTTGTTTGTTAATTTTGTTTTACGCACTTTTTAAAGAACAAAGAAATATAATTTTAATGAGGATAATTTAAATATTTATAAATCGGCGAAATGTACATAAACAGCGCGTATTTTAACCTGGGTTATCGTTCAGTGAAAACTTACCGGACATTACACATTGTTATATTTTGTGTTGACATACTATTTTTGTGCTGTCGAGTAACAAAATTTATGTGTGTTCAATACACAAATGGCGCAAAGAAGTATATTTTCATTTATGTCATCGCAGTCTACGAAACGGCCTGTGTGTTGGGGATGCACCGTCTGAGGTAGTCTCATTTATTTGACGTCTTAGGGTGCCTTTATTTTTTTACATACGGACGTTTATAGATGCACCCTAGGTGCAGTCTGACCAAGAAGAAGCAGAAAATAAGAGAGCTAGTGTTATAATATCACCAATAACTTATAATGTTAACAGATGTGGACCCCAACTTATTAAACAGCCTTTCATAACTTTGAATCTTTGACATAATGACACATTATTGTAAAATGGAATAGTAGTTTTTTAAGTTCAAATGCATATCCTTGCACACCTTTCTTGGCAATAAAATATTTACAGAATTCACAAAAATTAAAGTTATTAAAGGATGTTTTATAAAACGGCGCTTCGATTTTTTTGATTTATATTTGACCTTTAACATTTCAATGTAATGTAATATACATAGTGATATAGAACATGTGTAATATACATAGTGATATAGAACATGTGTAATATACATAGTGATATAGAACACAAGACGAGGCAGGAATTGTCCGGCACCAGTTTCAGCACCATTTATTAAGGTTATGCAAAATATGTCACAAAGTAGGTGATATTAAAGAGTGTGAACTTGCTCTATATCCATGATATCACGAGGAGTTTTATTGTCGGACAAAAAAAAATAAAAAATCCCTACCTACCCTACTAAATTGGCAATAAAAAGTAAAACCAAAATAAAAAGATTTCACCTACCTACATACCCATCTTTTTTTTTAAATGTAACAGGAAAACACACCTATTATTTTATTTGGCCTAATTAAAAAATAATTGCTTCTATCGCCATCCTTTTCTGGTATTATGACATCACTTCCTGGTATGATGATGTCAATTTCTACTCTTGTGATGGCATATATTTTCACTCAACCAGCTCTGTGAACTGATTGAGTGTATAAATTAATGTAAAAAGGGAGATTTAGACTGTTTGTATTTTGTATACCGGTATATCTCTTTGAAAAACGATTTTCTTGAAACCAAGAATCTCACAGTTCTAAATATAAAATAATTCTAAAATGATTTAATAGAGTGAAAAGGGCCTTTTGAAAATGGCTTCCTGTTAATATTACATATAATTAAATAAAACACCCGGGTTATAAATTCGGGAATTTTCAAGTGTACCTGTCAGTGGTTTAAATATACTGTAATTGGTATAAAGTAATTGGTATAAAGTAATCTGCCAAACAATTGGCTTTGGGCTGTTAACCAGTATAACAATTTGAAAAAAAAAAGTTATTCCGAAGAACTTTATGCGATGTTGCGATTTGGAAAAAATTGAATTGAATTGTATTTTAAAGTCGCACCAACAATGCTAAGGTCATATGGCCATGGACAGCCCCAAAAAACGAGTCTTACATAAACATGTAGTTAATGAAGGTGGACGTTTCATATTTCCCCAATTTATTGCTCATATAGCGACATACAGTTTTGGTAGTAATTTTATGATAAATTATGTTCAGAAGTACCACAACTTGGCTATGATTCTCCAGAATTGTATAACATTTGGTTTATTTCTGTTTTGACAGGTAGTTTTGAGCTGGCCCTGCTACGTTGTACTCAGGCATACGATGCGCCGTCGGATAGCGTCATTTTTGGTGATAAATTTCTACCCCTACAAGCCTTTTCTTCATTAAGTAAGTAAAACTGTCCTTTATAGCACCTCAAATTATGTCAAGGAATTCCATTGGTTAATTTCACATGGTGACCTTGCTATATATATATATATATATATATATATATATATATATATATATATATCTGTAAATGGTCAGTACATTTTGTAGAGGACTGACCGCTCAAATCAGAAAGTTTTATTCTTTGTTTAAATATTCAACCTTAGAATAAAAATTCAGCCTTAAATATTCTTTACTTAGAATTTGCATTAAATTTACGTCCAGTTTGTCAGTAACTTGAAAAAGTTTTATCACAAATACTGTATGTTGAGAAGAAATTAAAATCTGTTTTGAACATCTTGCATACACTATTCAAATGACTCATCTTTCACAGTATGGAAAACTTGGCTTTAACGCGTTTCTGTTGTTATTACTTGCATTCCTTAAACTGTTTGGAATGGTTTGTTTCCAAAGCTGTATACATATAATAGCTGATGACCTTATGTCCCTGTACATAACCCATTGTTGATTGTCTAATTTATTACAGAATTGTGACCCTTTGTTTGATTTTTTTGTAATTTAAGTGGGGTTATTCATCACCTTCAGTGATAGTTCTAGTTGGGATTTTTTATGCCCCCAAAGGGTGGCATATAGTAATCGCACTGTCTTTACACTCGTGTCCGCTTCATAACTCTGACAATAATGGATGGATTTTCAAATAACTTCGCACAATTGCTCACCACAACAAGACGACGTGTCGCGCACTAAATCCAGGTCCGTGGCTCCAAGGTCAAGGTCACACTTAGAGATCAAAGGTCAAAATCCGTTCGTCTGTACACTCGTGTCCGCTTCATAACTCGGACAATAATCAACAGATATTCAAATAACTTCGCACAATTGCTCACCACAACAAGACGTTGTGTCGTGTTGTTTTTTTGTTTTTTTTAAATATATCTGTTGGTTTCATATTGCTCCAAGGTCAAGGTCACACTTACAGGTCACTCCGGGGGCATTTGTCACTTACTGTGACATTTCTGGGTTTTTCTGTTAAAGGCCATGGACTTCAAGATGACTTAGAGGTAAATAATCTACCTGGTTGCTATATATTGCACTATCTATAAAGTATAAACATTGCCTGTCTAGATATTAAATCACCTCTCTCTCTGATTCAATTAAAATGAGGCACAGCAATACTGTTCTTGAATGCCTGCAGATTTATTCAGTCAAAACATATAAATCTTAAAACTGGTATGGACATCTTACCACAGACAGGTTGATATGGACATTTCTTACCACAGACAGGTTGATATGGACATTTCTTACCACAGGCAGGTTGATATGGACATTTCTTACCACAGGCAGGTTGATATGGACATTTCTTACCACAGGCAGGTTGATATGGACATCTTACCACAGACAGGTTGATATGGACATTTCTTACCACAGACGGGTTGATATGGACATTTCTTACCACAGACAGGTTGATATGGACATTTCTTACCACAGGCAGGTTGATATGGACATTTCTTACCACAGACAGGTTGATATGGACATTTCTTAACACAGACAGGTTGATATGGACATTTCTTCCCACAGGCAGGTTGATATGGACATTTCTTACCACAGACGGGTTGATATGAACATTTCTTACCACAGGCAGGTTGATATGGACATTTCTTACCACAGACAGGTCGATATGGACATTTCTTACCACAGACAGGTCGATATGGACATTTCTTACCATAGACAGGTCGATATGGATGTCATTTGCATCATTGCCTTTGTTTTCAGATGAGGAAGAGGTGATGTTACAGAACCAGATTTTTGATCTAATAAAGAATATTCAGGCCATAAACCTCACGGAGCCAGAGCTGGCCTTGTTTAGTGCAACATTGTTAGTGCGTCCAGGTATGTAGAGTAGTTTCAATCTTCATTCACCTCTCACCGCTACGTGTTCCATCCCGCTGGAAACTCGAATTGTAAGGGGGAAAGTGTACGCTTCTTACGGATGGCTGGAAGATACAGTACTGTTTCTACCTAAGAATATATGTGAGTGGTCTTTCTCCACCACTAAAACACTGACCGCAATACATAGCCTAAAAGGTGCTAAAAGTCGACGTTAAACACCAGTTAAACAAATCAGTCTTTATTAACAGGTTTTCTTTTATTAAAATGTTGTTGTGTGAAAGTACAATTGGTAGTTTTAAATTGTAAAAACGAATTGCTGCCTTTTAATTGCATCCATGTCTGAAGTAATTCTCTATTTTTTATAGAGATGATGTTGTTACAAGAGCAACATTGTTAGATGCACTCCTGTTATAGGTGGCACTGTTAGTTTTCTGTGTCATTTTGAACTCATAATATTTCAGATCGACCCGGATTAAAAGATGCCTCGGATATACAAAAACTGTACGAGAAGATCTCTTCTGCGTTAAAATTGGAACTGGGTAAAAATAACCGCGAGGATGATGATATGATCACGAAGCTAAATCAAATTACGTGGATTGTTCGAAACCTGAACAGCCAACATATAACTGTGCTTAATAAATTCAAACTGAAAGAACCAGATGTGGAGTTCCCTGCCCTTCATAAAGAACTCTTCAGTGTGGAAAGTCTGGAAAACTCCTGAGAGGAAGTTGTCATTATTTCTCCTCCCTATTTGGAGAGCTGAAGCAGGGATGTTTTTTAAGGAAAAAGAGGGTTGTCTACTCGTTATTTGTGATTTAAAGGTTGAGGAGAAGGATAAAATGCGTGTGAAACAAACAGACTCTTTTATGCAGGAAGTGTTGAAAAGATGCGAAAAGAAAAGTGCATGGTAAAAAAAATATTTTTACACATAGATATTTGAGAAATGCTGCTACGAAACTAAACTACGCTCACTACTAAGACTTCTTGACATTTGATGTCTTGAAGTCATAACAGATGTGCTTGTTCATCGTAACAGTGCTTATATACTATTACAATGTTTCAGATTACAAAGGAAATAACATGCCATAATGATAACAAATTGGAAGAGGGAGTCGAAATAAGGTTCTCAGGGTTCGACTCGATGACTTCTTACCCAGGTTTGCTAATCCCAGAGTAGTAAACAAGTAACTGCTAGCCTATGGCTATTACTGAAAATAACGGAGAATAGTAATATCCCATGGTGAAGAAAGAGTGAAAGACGATCAAAAAGAAACCAGACGACCGCTTTAATATTATTTTTTTTAGCAAAAAACTTTATTTTGATGCATTTTATACAATTCATTATTTTGTTTGCGATGTAGCTCAGTGGGTAATCATTAGCTTTAGAACTAGCTACAAACCTCTGCCTTGCGTCGGGGTCGACTTTGTTTTATCACTCGGGCCAAAAAAAAAATTGTTTTGTTTCCGGTAGGTAATACGACCGACCCTATTTTTTTTGCCGCCGACCGTAAATCTTTTATTGCTATTGGTGATTTATTTTGACGATGACGATAATGATCGCTAATATTCGACAGTGTTTTATCAGTCTCATCGCTTAGCGACCAATGTTTCCCTTTCGTGATGACACAATGGCTGAAAGTAGCCCAAGCTGTTTGACGGCAATTACCATTGAAAAATGTAAACAAAACATCGGAAAAAGAGAGACTAAAACCATTTGGCACATGAAATTAATTGGGGAGACATTTTTTATTTACTCCATCTCGCGGCCACTGCTAGATCTTATAGCTATTTCAACGCATGCACGGTACCTATTGCTACTTGTAAAATATAGGTCTATTGGAAGTTTGATTTTCGTGATAAAGTCAAGCACCAGATGTCGAAAAATCTTATCAACATAACTGTTTTTTCCAAAGTGCATTTCTCCCAGGAAATAAACTTGATTCTTACAAATATTGTTTGTTTTTGCAAGTTCAAAGGTTAAATATTATTCCGATATCAAAATAAATGATGGATGGTTCCACTTTCGGAAGATTCTCTTGGATAAAAATATGTTGGCTTCGGAATAATAATAATAATAAAAAAAAAAAAGGAGGCTACCTACCGACCCAAATTTTATTGGAGCATGTTACTGGAAACAGAACTCTTTATTTTTTTTGTCGCCTCACTCGCATTTTAGAGAAAATGTAGCCATTTCTTGCATTTCCTCATTCAGCCAGTTCATAAAAAGAACGAAACATTTTTTTTAGTTAGTGGACTCTTTGTCAAGTTTTGTTGTTTAACGTATATGCGATATTATCGGAAAACGAGTTTGATAATGAGTTTTCCTTGCCGTTTATGGTGAATCAATCACTACAATTTATGCATTTTTAGCTAGGCATTAAACTGGCATTAAAACTGCACGTGCAATTTAAGAGTTCCAACTTGCTTTTTCCTAAAATTAACTCGCATTGCGTTGCGTGTTCTATTTGTAATAAAAAACTCTCAATAGTTGTTCATTTAATAAGATTTTAATGATCCGTTGAAGAGTTTCTTTACTGAAGTTTAACTATGAACATTCTCCCAGTGTTTTTGTTTTGATTGATTGAAAAAAACTTTTTTTGTTGTGTTTGAAAGACATAAATAGAAAAATAGTGTTTCCAAATAAAAGTTTAGTAATTAATATACTGAGCAAATTAAATTGTGCACAAAAAATGCATGTCGTATCCATAGAGGAGATACAAAGCCGTGTATGTTCAGGGTCAATGATAAAGTGACGTAGTTATGACCAATAATAATGCTACAAAGTCATCTGTAACAAAATCATTTCAGGCGGTGATAAAAATAAAGCAGATATGATGGAAATATACTTTTGTAGGTTAAATCGAAATTCTTTCTCATTTCATAGAAAGGAGAGGTAATTTTAAAATAACGTAATTTGGAATGTTTTTGTTTGAGAATAACAATTGTGTGTGAACAAATTTCATCATTTTTTAAACAATCACAGATTGGACAATTCTTTTCAATGCCAAACATTACATTTTTAAAAACAATACGTTTGTATAAAGAGATTGTTTTTATTATATATGGGAGGTAATTCTGGTGCTTCGCTTAGAAAATATATATTTTTTTTTTTGGAAATAACATACTTACCTAGCGTTTCAAATATCTTCAGACAATTTTATCAATGTTCATATGTTTAATCTGTCGACTTTTTTTGTTTAGTATATATTATACGTTTTAAGGAGAGGGTGGCAGAACGTGTGTATTTGAATAAAGGGTATATTATTCATCTGGTTTCTTTCTGCTTGTTCTTCACTTATGGCATGCTTCACCATTATAATATTAATAGTTACGGTTTAACGTTAATAAAAGTATTAATTTTTGTATAACTTTTTAATAATTGGTTGAAATATGAACATTCATATGGAATTGAATGCACATTTGCTCAGTGTGTGAGTCTGAAAATGTAACATTTATTTACAGTATATTTTATTCTATTAAGTTGCCTGTATTATTTAATCAGTTATTTTATATGCTTGTAGTTAACCTATTAACCCTTAACCCGCTACATATATATATAATGGACTGTTCTTTCTTTGAATTAAGACCATTCCATTTATGTGACAAAGGGGTGTTTGGGGAAATGACTGATCAGCAGTCGGACATTGTAAATCCTGACCTGCTTAGCATGATTATAATAGCCTTTGCGTCCATTGTAAACTCAGATCAGCCTGCGAGTAACTCGCAGGGTGATCAGGGCTCATTGTAAACCCAGATCAGCCTGCTGATCAGTCATTTCCTCCAAAACTTCCCTTTGTCACATAAATGGATTCAAAGAAAGAACAGTCCATTATATATATGTGAAACAGGTTAAGGGTTAATAAAAATTCCAATGATTTATGCCGCTTATACTGTGGTATTTTAACTTAAACCAGTGAATGCATTTTACACTAATGGCTATTCCATTAAACATGTGTTGGACCCAAGGAAGACAATTTATTAAACATTTATTTTTCAACCCTATTTTCTGGAATTTGGATCTTTAAAGTCTTCTGTATCTATAGTTATGTCAATTTTAAAGTGGCTTTCTGGGGACCCATGTATGTTTAATGGAATAGCCCTAAGGCAATGTAATACTAGATAATGAAGGTGTTACAGTTAATGTCTAGGCCGGGCCGACCATGAAAAATTTGTCTACCTACTGGTACGTACCCTTTTTATGCCCCCATCTTATATGGGAGCAGGGCACATGGTGTTGCGTTTGTCCATCCATCACATTTGCATACCCATGTCTAATCCGAGACTTCTCTGACCTTATCAGCCCTTTTTACGATTTTGATATTTCGTCTGGCTGTGTACGGTCAGAACTGTTCCTAAAGTAAAAACACAGTGATCTCCTCTCCCGCGAAGGAGAAGAGCTACCCTCTTGGTTTTAAATCAATATATCTTAAGAAAATATGCACTGAATTAACGTTTCAAGCATCAAGCATATTTCCTACATTTGTTATTATTCAGGTCAAGAGTCATGTGATTGTGACAGGTGCGATGATAAATATTTCCCCCAAAATTCAGGCAATTTCATTATTGCAACCAACTTTTCCTGTTGGCACTCGCAATTCTCTGAACAGCATCCAATTTTTTATCAAAATTCTTTTAAGTTTCAGATCACAATTATGTTCAGAGAAAAGTTTGTTCCACTCCTAAAATCCCACCCATGTTGTCAGTTGATAGTGGAGTTATTTGATGAGGGTAATACAAATGCCTTCATCGCACGCGAGAATATCACGAGAATTTAAGTAAATTCTGGGAAATGAAAATATGGCGGATAATGTTAACAAAACTGTACTTCAAAACATAAAGTTTTTTTTGGGTTGAAATCTATTAAGTTGCAACTATGTCATTGCAGCTTGGTATAATAAACTTTATTTGGTCGATCTGTTAGGCTAAGTTATCACAAAAAATTGACCCGACGCCACAGATGATGTTGAAAGTGTGTATTTTCAGTAATCCCCCTGTTTTCACTACAGGAGTTCCTCTGACCCTTAAAAGTCACCCACACAGGCAAAAAATAAGTTTTTAGGGTCAGAGAAAGCTCGGATTAACCTATGTCAGACTTCACAAACATATGACACAATTTTTTGGTCAGACTACTCCTGAAGGATGTATCAGTACGAAAATTCATTGCAGCAATACTTAATATTTTGGAATTCAACTAACTTAGGGCTTCCGTGGCCAAGATAGTAAAGACGTTGCATCTAAAAACTTCCTCGCCTCTCACCGCTGCTGGTTCGAATCCCACTGAGAGCTTGACTGGTCAAGTGAGAAAATGTTGATTCTTACAGACGGCGGGAGGTGTACAGTACTGGTTTTACCCAGGAGTTTACAAATTGTTTGTTGTGAAATTTACATGGGTTCGAAGTAAATATCTCGTATCAAATTTATATAATTGCATGTTGAGATCAAATCGAAAAACAGTGGTTGTTTTTGGGTCCCAAAATGTGGTTTAATTTTAGGTGTGGGTTTTTGTAATCATCAAGATGGAAGGATAATACTAATTCCAATAATTTTTATAATTACCGATATATATTATATATATATATATATATATTAATCTAACTTAAATATTAATTTACAGTAAGGGATGGGGAAAATGGTTGCTGTGTGTGCCTCGACATTATTTCATGTTATTTTAATAGGTATAACATGTTCACTGCATGCCACTTGTATTCATGCAAAAGTAATACCAAATTTAATGTTATCCATATATGACATTTAAGTTGTATATTGCATTAAGGCTTTTTTAAAAGTTAATAAACTCAAGAAATTACTGTTTACATATTATAAAATCACTTTTTTTTATGAAAAACGTACATATACATTGCACTCATTTGAAACGTGGGAAATTCCCATCTTGATAAAAAGATGTTTTGTTTGAACCTCTTTCATTTATATCTTAATTTCGTAATATCTTCACTATATTTTTAAATTGCATGCCCAGTACATTTTTAAGTGCATTGGATAGTCTTTATTTTGCAAGTTCTGATAATATTTTCAGTTTAACATGCTAATAAACGTGCAGGGCTTTCTCGATATACCTGTAGGTGGGTTATTTCGTTGATTTTTTTGGTCATATTTGCGGCAGAAATTCGGCCCCATTCCCCCTGCCAAAAAGTATATTTTCCCCCCTTTTTTTGAGAAAAAACAACAAAAGAAATTCTTTTTTTTCTTAGTTGACCACCAAACATGCCCATCAAACATGTTCTTGATGTAAATTTAGTATTAAATGAAGGACTTATAAAAAATATAAAACAAAATATTTTCCGCCAATTTTAGGTTTACAACGCAAATTTTCCCCCTTTGATGGGACCAGCCACCATTCACCTAAAACCCCAAAAAAACAAACTGGATTTACTCTTCTACTTTGGGTAGCTGACTGGCTGCTTTAAGCAAACTCCAATACAATAAAAAAAGAAATAACTAGAACACTCTCCCTGAAACTAATTAAACAGAGGGAAAGCCTTGTGACATGTTTAAGATAAAAACATTTCTTGTAATAAAGTTGTTTATACTTTGTACTGTCAGATTTATGGTCAAGTTTATTTTTTTGTACACTTAGCATACTTATCTAAGATTACACATTTTTTTATCTGAGAACTTGATGTACAAGTCATTTAAAATGGCAGGCTTGAAAAAATCTACAGAAAAATTGCATTACAGATCTGATTCAACACAAATATACAAAAGTCAATGTCCCACTATTATAAAGACTATTGTTCCACATTTAATATTAGATTTAACAGTACTGAAAGTTTTTATTTTTATTTTGTGATCAGTGAATTAGTTGTTTATTGGATGCCAGTTTTGTTTGCGGGTAACGCAAAGCCGTAAACTTTTTTGCGGTCTTTAATGAGGGCTATTCCATTAAAACATACATGGGACACCAGGAAGGGACTTTTGAAATCGAACACCCACCCATAGATGCAAAATAGAGTTTAAAGAACCAAATTTCAGAAAATAAGGTTCACTTCTAGATGTCTATTAAATTGCCTTCGGAGGATCACGGGTATGTTTTAATGGAATAGCCCTGAATGGGATACTGTTGCATAAGTCGAAATTACAATATAGTTTATGTTTCCAACGCATTCCATTATTTCCGACAGATTTGCTAACAAATGTATTGAAATAAAATAAAAGGACATCACAAGTTTGACAGTACATCACATTAATGATTTGTGCAGTCTTGCATACTATTTTGTAAAGTTGTTAACAGCAACCACTCTAATAGCAAGTAGGGGTGTCCGTGGCCAAGTGGTTAACGTCTCTGACTTGAAATCACTTGCCCCTCACCGCTGTAGGTTCGATCCCTCAGGGGCCTAGGAATCTTTATGTGAGGAAGCTATCCAGCTGGCTTGCGGAACGTCGGTGGTTCTACCCAGGTGCCGGCCCGTGCACGAAAATTGCCCGGAGGGGCACCTGGGGTCTTCCCCCACCAATGGAAGCTGGAAAGTCGCCATATGACCTTAGCTGTTGGTGCGACTATAAAATTTAATTCAATCAATCTAATAGCAAGTGCATTTTTGTTATTATAAACTGACTCGTAATGCAGGAGAGTGAGTGCTTTTAATTTTACAAATGGATTTTCCTGTTCAGTATTTTGTTAAACCTTTGATTTACAGTTTCAATGACAAGCCAATTCAAAAAGCAATGAGTAACATTATTTTGGAAAGCACAGTAAAGAGCTCTTGTAATGATCCAGTCCCACATGAATCGTTCCCGGATAATCACTATTACCAGCACTTTACTTGTAGTAGGTAATCATGCACGTTCTCACTTTGGTTAGTTTTTGTGAGGTCTGCAACGCATTTAGAAGTTCTGACACGAAGAGTTTATTTCTAGAATGTACATGCTATTTTTTTTTGTGAAATTTATACCCAGTCGCATTTACTTATTTTTAGCTCAACTGATCAGAGATCAGCGGAGCTTATGCCGTGGTGCGGTGTCCGTCGTCCGTCCGTCCGTCTGTCCGTCTGTCCGTCTGTCTGTCCGTAAACTTTTATTTGTAGCGACTTCACAGCTGAAACTACTGGATGGATATTCATGAAACTTTACAGAAATGTTGCCCATAAAGTCTAGTTGATCCTAGCAAAAATTCATGTTGATGTGAAATCCAAGATGGCCGCCAAAGCTAAAAATAGAGTTTTAAAATACAAGTTTGTAGCGACTTCTTCTTGAAAACTATAAGTGATATTGATATGGGACTTTTTCTAAAATGATCAGCATGACATGATGTTGATCCTAGTCAAAAATCGTTTTGATTCAACGTTAAACATGGCTGCCAGCGGCCATCTTTGTTTACATAGAGTTATATAGTAAAAACTTGTAGCGACTACTTCTCTGAAACTACTTGGCGGATTGTCATGAAACTTTACAGGAATGTTGCTCTTGATGTCTAATTGATCCTAGAAAAATTTCAGGTCGGCCGGAAATTCAAGATGGCCGTCACAGCTAAAAATAGATTTTTAAAAAATAAGTTTGTAGCGACTACTTTTTGAAAACTATAAGTGATATTGATATGGGACTTTTTCTAAAATGATCAGCATTACATGATGTTGATCCTAGTCAAAAATCGTTTTGATTCAACGTTAAACATGGCTGCCAGCGGCCATCTTTGTTTACATAGAGTTATATAGTAAAAACTTGTAGCGACTACTCCTCTGAAACTACTTGGCAGATTGTCATGAAACTTTACAGGAATGTTGCTCTTGATGTCTAATTGATCCTATCAAAATTTCAGGTCGGCCGGAAATTCAAGATGGCCGTCACAGCTAAAAATAGATTTTTAAAAAATAAGTTTGTAGCGACTACTTCTTTAAAACTATAAGTGATATTGATATGGGACTTTTTCTAAAATGATCAGCATGACATGATGTAGATCCTTGTAGAAAATTATTTTGATTCGACGTTAAACATGGCTGCCAGTGGCCATCTTTGGTTACATAGAGTTATATAGTAAAAACTTGTAGCGACTACTTCTCTGAAACTACTTGACGGATGTTCATGAAACTTCACAGGAATGTTGCTCTTGATGTCTAGTTGATCCTAGAAAAATTTCAGGTCGGCCGGAAATTCAAGATGGCCGCCACAGCTAAAAATAGATTTAAAATAAATAAATTTGTAGCGACTACTTCTTCAAAACAATAAGAGATATTGATATGGGACTTTTTCTAAAATGATCAGTATGACATGATGTTGGTCCTTGTCGAAAATCGTTTTGATTTGACCTTAAACATGGCTGCTTTGTTTACATAGAGTTATATAATGAAAACTTGTAGCGACTATTTCTTTGAAACTACCTGACGGATTTTCATGAAACTTTACAGGAATGTTGCTCTTAATGTCTTATTGATCTTAGCAAAATTTCAGGTCGGCCTGAAATTCAAGATGGCCGCCACGGTTAAAAATAGATTTTCAAAAAACAAGTCTGTAGCGACTACTTCCTGAAATCAAAATCAATCAGTAGAGCTTCAAGGTCATTGACCTCTTGTTATTTTTTTCCAATTGTGTTTTCAGTTTCTATGGGGATACACTAAAGGGGAGTTACTCTAGCTATCACACTTGTTATATATGTAAAGCAAGTTATGTGTATGACCAACCTATCAACCGATTATCACATCGACTAAGACTGTCACTTCAGCGGGTGTCCTCAAACTTTTATTCTCATTGCAGTTCAGGGTGAGAAGGTCCTAGGCCCATTCTCCATATTTTATCTCGATGAACATGGAGGATGAGCCTGACATGTTCATGCCTGTTAGGCGCCATATAACCTTTCATGTGTAGGTGCGCCTCAAACCCAATTTAATTCATTTTAAAAAGTTAAAACAGTTAAACAGTTGTCGATTGAATTTTCTTTTAGTGTAAAATTATGCCATGTTTAAAATGTGTTTGATTTTCTCAAGCCTGCCAATTTTCCCATGTTTGACTGTATGTAAAATATTTAGTTTGGTAGGTTACATTGTCTAATGTTCTCTGTTTCGGACATTGACCCAAAATATATCTCTGAAACAATATTTCTGTGTCAGTTTGAGTTTTGGTCAATTGTGATTTAAAAGAGTGATACTGTTGTCCTAGTGTCAACAGTACACATTTTTGCTTGCACCAAAGGATTAAGTAGATGTTTATTTTATTGCATTGACATACAGCAAACCTGTATTAAAGAGATTTCTTAAAGGAGGAGCAAGACTTGGTCTCCAAATGCATGTGCAGTTGAAATTAGTAACAGTACTCTTGCAAACTGTATAGTGTTCGCTTAAAGCAGGCAGTCTCTTAACCCTTAACTCGCTAAGCACGACTACAATAGTCTTCGCATCCATTGTAAACCTCGCAGTTACTCGAAGGCTGATCAGGGTTAACAATGTCTGGCTGCTGAGCAGTCATTTTCCCCAAAACACCCCTTTGTCACATAAATGGAATGGTCTTAATTCAAAGAAAGAATAGTCCATTATATTTATGTAGGGGGTTAAGGGTTAACAGAGATGGTCTATTGAGCGGGTTTGTTTCTGAAATCTTTAAATAAACTTAACTCTTTGTGAGTTCAAATGTAAAATAAAAACGTTTTGTAATTGTTACGCATCTTAATCTTTCTGGTCGAGTTCGACAGTTTTGAAAAGGTACCTTTTTTTTGGTTTAAACATATTTTATGGGTGTTTTTTTTTTACAATGTATTCAAATGGGTCGGGCGGCCCTTCCAAATACAATTTCAATTACAAAGAACAGTTGTAATGTTATGGCTATAGTAAATAAGTAACAATGAATACAGAGAATAAATGAACTAAAGTTTACAAATGTGTGCCGTTTACCCCAAATCAACACATCTCGGCTAAAAAACAACCTCCTTCAGCTTTCATTCATTGTAAATATCGACAATTACAAAAAGTACCTGCTTGAAGCTTGTATTCGTCGTGAAATTTTGTTCCGATTATAAAATCTCAGGGTTTAAAGATCGTTTTCATGATTATAAATGGAAATTTAGTCGTCATAGCGTGAAAGTACACGTGTACACTGTTCGTTTTGTTTTAAAAATGATAAGTAGATATAGTGTATTGACGGAGTATATATCATCCAGGTGATTAGCTCAGTTATAAATCAAGTGGAGTCCGCGGTCCAGAGGTAGAGCGTCTGACTCCTGATCGACAGGTCGTGGGTTCGATCCTCGCCATGGCCGTGTTAACCATCAACGGTGATAAATATAAGTTGCAGTCGATGTAAAAGAGAAATATGTTTACACTAATCACGAATATGTTTCTCTAAAACATACTTTTAAATTCGTGTTTTTATCAGAGGGCCTTAATGAAGATTGGTATTATGCTCATTGCTAATTAAGTACCCTCATAATATTGAGACAATCACCATGAATTTTGTGCATAAACTTTTGCCATTCTCTTGGTTTAAAGGGACACACGGCAATTTTCAGTTTTGTATTAAGCATTAAACTTAGCACCTCGATTTATTAATCCTGTAACATTTTGACTTTAAAGGGCAGACAGCAATCTTGATTTTTTTAAAGACACATTTTTCTGCATTTGTTCAATCATTAATACTAATTATAAGAATAGTATAAAGCAATTTGTTTTTGCATATTATTAATTTTTGATATTACACCAATAATATATTAAAACTTATATTATTGTAAGACGAAATAGTGAATACTTAAAATTTGATTTATTTAAATGCAACCAGGGTAAAAGTAAAAATGATACTGGATATATAAATTGAGACACTCATTTCAAACACTTCAAGATTGCCGTGTGTGCCTTTAAATAAATAATAAAATAAATGGTGATTTAATGAACAGTAAAGTACCATGTAGCAGTTTTAATATGTTTTTTGTTGCATTATTCTTTATAATATTTTAGTATTTTGTTTCTTTAATATTCAGCGCATATTATTTTGATCTTGTTTTACTTTTACAAAATGTCCCCTGTGAGTATTATTATCCAGCCCTAAACATTATCCCAAAATGAGCATTCTGTAGACGCTCCTGCTTATCAGTGGTAACTTTACCTAAATCGGGAACATTTTAAAAGCTGATATAATGTTGTGGACTGTATCGTGAGATTCAGATATAAATATTTCCTTAATGCCAGGGTTCAGCGCAACACTGCCGTAGCTACATATTAATAAAGACGAAGATACAACAGTGTTGTGTTTATCCCCCAAAATTGTGGTTGCCCTCTAAGGAGCTGTTAAATACAAAATACAGAGTTACTCCATACGAAATAAGATGCTTTTGTAATGTACTGTTTCATAGATAAATGCATAGAAGAACAATTATATGTTCTTTATGGTGATTATACATATTCTAAGGAACTAGATAAAACAACAACAGATTAATTTCAAATGTATACTCTTCAAAATAATTTAAGGACCATGTTTAGATATTGGTCATTTTGTAAAGTGCTGTAATTTAATAATTTTTGCTTTTTAAGTTAAGTTGTATTCTTTTGCAACTGCTACATTACACACGTGTATTAACTTTTAATGTGTATATGAAATCCATATGAACCCACCCCCACCCCACCACACAAACCACCCACCCCCTCACCACCATCACCCCTGCCAAGAATTTGCAGCTACTCTGCAGGTTAAAAGGTTTGAGGTCCATGCTCCATCATATTTTGTCTTGATGTAAATGGAAGATGAGCCTGGCTTGTTCATTCCTGTTAGGCGACGTATAACCTTCTATGTGTTGGTGCGCCATAAAACACAATTCAATTCAATTCAATTACTTTGTAGTCCTTAAATTATTTTGGGGAGTATAATTAAGATGTTTTTATACTGTACAATTCGACAAAAACATGGAAGTTAAGCTGTTGTTGTTTCGCAGTTATTATGCTCAACGGGACTGTATCATGTAAACAGTTCATCGCAGACATTTAGATGATTTTTAGATAGGACAAAGTCTAATGAGGGTGCTTTTTAGCTCTACTGGCCAAGGGCCAGCAGAGCTTATGGGATGCTGTGTTGTCCGTCGTCCGTCGTCTGTCGTCTGTCTGTCGTCCGTTAACTTTTCTTCAAACGACTTCTCCTCAGAAACCGCTTGGCTAATTTTGACTAAACTTCACGTGGATGATCCTTAGATGAATGCTTTTTAGATTTGTTAAAATTAGATCAACGCTACATCCAAGATGGCTGCCATTACCATATATGGTCGAAACCTTAAAAAATCTTCTTCTCCAGAACCGCTGGACAGATTTCAACAGTTTTTCTTTTAAAATGATCGCCAACGCCTAGACTATCAAGTTTGTTCAAATAAAGTCCCCGGGGTCAAAAATGGCCGTGCCCCGGGGGTCGAAAATTTGTATATTGAGGTTTTGCATGTTTTTCATATAGACATATAGGAAAAAACTTTAAAAAATCTTCTTCTCTGAAACCACAAGGCACAGAGCTCTCATGTATTACATGTAGCATCAGCTTATGGTCCTCTACTAAGTTTGTTCAAATGGTGACCCTGGGGTCAAATTTGTCCCCACCCCGGGGGGCACAGTTTTACATAGACTTATATAGGATTTTTTTTTTTTAAATTTCTTCTCGGAAACTACAAGAGCCAGAGGTTTGATATTTTGCATTTACTATAAGCTTATGGTCCTTTACCAAGTTTGTTCAAATGGTGACCCTCGGGTCACTTTTGGCCCCGCCCCAAGGGTCACATGTTTTACATAGACATGTATGGGGAAAAACTTAAAAAATCTTCTTCTCTGAAACTGCAAGAGCCAGAGGTTTAATATTTTGCATTTGCTATAAGCTTGTGGTCCTCTATCAAGTTTGTTCAAATGGTGACCCAGGGGTCACATTTGGCCCCACCCCGGGGGTCACTGTTTTACATAGGCTTGTATAGGGAAAAACTGAAACAATTCTTCTTCTCTGGAACCACATGGCACAGAGCTCTCATGTAATACATGTAGCATCAGCTTATGGTCCTCTACTAAGTTTGTTCAAATGGTGACCCGGGGGTCAAATTTGTCCCCGCCCCGAGGGTCACAGTTTTACATAGACTTATATAGGATTTTTTTTTTAAAAATCTTCTTCTCGCCAACTACAAGAGTCAGAGGTTTGATATGTTACATTTATTATAAGCTGATGGTCCTTTACCAAGTTTGTTCAAATAGTGACCCTGGGGTCACATTTGGTCCCGCCCCAAGGGTCACATGTTTTACATAGACATGTATAGGGAAAAACTTAAAAAATCTTCTTCTCTGAAACTGCAAGAGCCAGAGGTTTAATATTTTGCTGTTGCTATAAGCTTATGGTTCTTTACCTATTTTGTTCAAAGAGGGACCCTGGGGTCACATCTGGCCCTGCCCTGGGGATTCACAGTTTTACATAAATGCTTGTAGAGGGAAAAACTGAAGAAAAAAAATCTTCTCTGGAACTGCAAGAGCCAGAGGTTTAATATTTTGCTGTTGCTATAAGCTTATGGTCCTTTACCAATTTTGTTCAAATGGGGACCCTGGGGTCACATCTGGCCCCGCCCCGGGGGTCACAGTTTTACATAAATGCTTGTATAGGGAAAAACTGAAAAAAATCTTCTTCTCTGGAACTGCAAGAGCCAGAGGTTTAATATTTTGCATTTGCTATAAGTTTATGGTCCTTTACCAAGTTTGTTCAAATGATAGACATGTATATATTTTTTATTTTTTTTTAATTAGTTTTTTTTTAATATTTTTTTTTTAATTAGTTTTTTTTATTTTTGATTGATTTTTTTTTTTTTTTTTTATTTATTTTTTTTTTTTTAAATAATCTTTTTTAAATTATTTATTGATTATTTTTTTTTTTTAATATTTTTTTTTTTTAAATATCTTCTTTTTTTTTAAATATTTTTTAATTTTTTTTTTTAATTTTTAATTTTTTTTTTTTTTTTTTTTTTTAGCTCTATGTTCGACCAGTCGGACCAGTAACAGAGGTGTTCTTGATTTAGTTAAACATGCTATATGTTGCCTCGTTAATACGGTTGGGCCTTCATTTTTCATCTGATCTTTACCAAACTTTACCAGATTCTTTAGTTATGGCCCTTGATTTAGTTAAAAAGCTGTTTTTTGCCCGAAACATTAAATAAAACGTAAATGGCAGTCACTCACTTCATTTATGTTATAAGAGCCATGTTAGCCAGTAGAGCGTCCACAGGCCCTCTTGGGCCTCTTGTTTTTTCTACAAACTTAAACTATCAACAAACCTATATATTTGTTTTTCCATCAGGGTTTATTGTAGGATATTAATTTCTGTGTTGCCATTTAATAATTTGACAGGATAGTGGATCGAATTTAAGATTTTATTATAATATATCGGTACTGAAAAAGTAAGTTTTAACACATAAATAACGTGGTAAATCCCATTTAACAGATTCAAGCCTTTGCGCTTCAGCCACCATTAACAAAATAATTTACATAATTTAACAAGTATTTGCAAAAAAAAGTATCAACATGTTTTAATTTACCTGCTTTACAGAAATTATAATTTCGTTCTTATTTCAGTATAAAGGGAGATCATTTTAAAACTTTGGTTCCTAATTTCATTATAATGACAAGGTTAATGTCAATTGTTTTTGCGTTGTTATCATTCGAAACTCAGAATAGATATTTAATAAAGTTTAACCCTATTCTTGATAATATTTTTAATGTGAAATATGTTGTTTTATATAAATGGGCGATAACTCTAATTAATTTGAATCACACATAACAAGTGAAAAATCAAGAACACATTTTGATATGCCGAAGTTAACAAATACTTCACATTATAAAATAAACATTCAGTTTCTTTAAGCTATATGTGCAAAAGACCGTGCTAAATTATTATTTTTTCAGTATAGTAGGATTCTATCTTTTTGGAAAATGTTTTAGTGAGAAATTTTGTTTATTGTTGAGATGTCACACAACGCGATATCGTTTTTTGCGCACAATATGACCTATTTATGTGTCGATGTGCCGTAAAACACCATTCATTCATTCATTCATTACAACGTTATATTGCACATGTATAATGTAAGAAAACATGAAATGATGTCATCGAATCTTGTAAAATTATATTTCGGTTTAAGTACATTTTCAAGGATTTTTTTTCTTGGAGCATATTAAATCTGCCTGAAAAGATTATTACTGATTTACTGATTTTTAGGCAAAATACTTTTAAATAACAAAGTTTTTTCCGTGTTCATTCCCATTTGGCGCCATAGAACCTTTTGTGTTGATGCGCCATAAACCAAATTGAACTTTCCACTTTAATGATATAATGCACAAATAATTCAGTTTAGATTTGTAATTTCTTCAATTTTACGTTAAATTATTTAAGCAAAATTGAATTTATTTAGTATCACCTTATATCTATCAGCAGAATATTATGTGCATGCTAAAATTACCATATAATATATTCGATGTACTTCTGTCTCCTCAAGGTGTCTCCCAGCCTTCTTCAGATTATTCTTAGACTTGAGCTCAAGTACTCATTCACAAATATTCCCATGACCTTCAAAGTTAATGTATGAAGTTGCTATTTATTAGTATTATCCTATGCATACATAATAGCTATGAACGTTTATGCTTCAAGACTTATAGAAATATTTGTGATTGAAATTTGCATACTTGGACTGAAGTCAAAGAATATTCTCAAGAATGGTTGGAGAATTGAAGACCTAACAGCCGCTAACAATTAGAAATACAGGAACAATGTTAAAGGATGTAGATTATGAAAATATAATGTGTATTAATGGTAGACAGAAAAATAACAGTCCCCGAAAACAAAATTCGTGGGAAATAACCAAATTTATAATAATTTAGTATTAATTGTAGTTAAATATCAAGGTAATGCTTTTCCAAACTTATTGTATACTGTATTATAATAGAGGATCTTAAATTAAAACTTCTTTATCATTGAATTTATTAACACGTTTAGCAAATATGTTACGATGCGACGGCTTGCCGAGCATCATATCTTTGTTGTCAATGAGTTAAGTATTCAACAATATATTAGCACGAACTTGAGATTCGATTTTTTACAAAACCATAACGCCACATCATGCCTAAAAGCGCATACATATGTCAGACATAGTCATACTGTACGTGTATTATGAAATGTTTATTACATTTTTATAGGTGAAACATTGGGATTTCTCAGTGAAAGAATATTCATAATCGCTAAACGTTAATAACTTACTTTGATCACAAAACTAACAGACGTTGAATCGTAACATCAATATATGTCAGCGTCATCCGCCGATAACGTTTTATAAAGTAAATAATTTTTGTTAAAATCATACATAAACTGATTTAAAAATTTAATAAATATTGTATGAAACTTCTGGGTTTGATTTAATATATGGATTTATAATCCTTGTGATAAATGCACGAAATTGTATACATAATCGGATTCATTCAACATTTTTATTTTCTCTTATAAACTCTTACTATTTTTACTTTTATTAGTCAATAATATATACTGAAAGGAAAAAGAAACGCAACACGGGAATTTCCACTACATATTATATATACTGCACAATTAATTCCATAAATATTCCAAGGAAAGATGTTTTGTAAAAAGAAAAGAAGTTGCAGTTAGTTAGAGAAATGACACAACTGTAGACGTTTTAATCACCGTACAGGTTGTAACAAGAAATTCATAAATGTTGAAGTTCCTTTTTGAAAAATTGAGCCAGTTCAGTACTGTATTTAATGTAAAGGGCAACATTTTGCATCCTAAGTTTTCTCACATGCTTGAGGCAAACGCCTACTCTGTCAATAATGAAACTTTGCAGGAATACTATTTACTGTGTTACTTGTTGTTTAAGTCTTTTTTCCGAAAGGAAAGATCTGACATAGCCATGTACCATTCGATTAACAGCAGCATATTGTACATACAATATATAGCGAAAATTCCTCTGTCACGTTTCTTTTCCCTTTCAGTATATATATTAGCATCATGTAAAGCAGACTGATGTACATAGTGACATTCAGCATTCTGCACTTGTTCTGTGTACACACATACAGGTGATACCAAGTATTAATTTGCAGGTAGATCCGGTGAACAGGCCATAATCTTTGTATATTTGTTTGAAATTGTGTACATAACAAATATAGTTTGTGAATAGAAATATATCTGTACAGAGAAATATTATGTTGTCAAATTAAAAATAAAACTATGTATGTAAAACAGAAACACATTTGTTTGTTGCTTGTAATAATTCCAAAGTTTGAAATTTCTTATTTTTATTTCTCCTGAGTGATCTATTTCGTTTTATCTGGCATGGGTGATATATGTTATTATGGCTCCCCTACACAAAGTGTGGTAGGGGAGCCATATTGATTTTGTGCTTTCTGTCTGTCTGTCTGTTTCTCTGCGTGTCTGTGTCACAAACGATGTCCGATCAATAACTAGAGAATGGTTGGACCTAGGGTCCTCAAACTTGGAAGGATGGTTGGTCATGACAAGTAGATGACCCCTATTGTTTTTGGGGTCACTAGGTCAAAGGTCAAGGTTGCGGTGACATTGACTATCAAAACTATGTTCGATCAATAACTAGAGAATGGTTGGACCTAGGGTCCTCAATCTTGGAAGGATGGTTGGTCATGACCAGTAGATGACCCCTATTGATTTTGGGGTCACTAGGTCAAAGGTCAAGGTCGCGGTGACCTTCACTATCAAAACGATATCCGATCAATAACTACAGAATGGTTGGACCTAGGGTCCTCAAACTTGGAGGCATGACCAGTAGATGACCCCTATTGATTTTTTATAATTTTTTCTTTTTTTTTTTCTTTTTTCTTTTTTTTTTCCTTTTTTTTTTCCTTTTTTCTTTTTCTTAAATTTTTGCATAAAAAGTTTTAGGGTCGGCCCCTTAAAAAAATAGAGTCGGTCGGGTTACCTGAACCACACATATTTTTTTATGTGGCCTTACTGATACAGATAGTAGATACAGTCACAGGGATACGATCTCGGATCAATAGAGAACGGTTGGACCTAGAGTTGTCAATTATGCCTGTTTGGGCGAGTGGGGGAGCCATACGTTTTTGTCCCATGGACAATAACAGTTTCTAGTTTTCTTTTCTTTTCCTTGTTCTTATTATGTGAAAATATCATTAGGTTACACTCTACTTATTTTAAGACCGACCTCATAATTATGGTTACACTCCAATAATTTAACATAAGACTCCACATGTTTTAATTATTTATAATTGAGACTGCTCGGCACCATCTTCCGAGTATTCCCACGCATCCATATTATGGTAGTGATACATATTGAGACTGGACACCAATGCTGGAATATTAATCACGTTCAAATAATTTGCATTAAATTTATTCTTTCGTTAATTTATATGACAATACAGAATCAGTACCTTTTTTGTGTCGCCTACATAGGGATCACTTTTTCGTCAGTCTGTCACGAAAACTTAACGTTGGCTATAACTTTCTTATTTTTTGATATTTCTTCATCAAACTTTCAATATTTACTTTATATATCATGACAACATCGACATGACCATACTGAAATATAAAGGTCGAGGTCACACTGAAGGTCATTATATAGGTTAAATACTCATTTTTTTCTTCACCAAAACTTAACGTTGGCTATAACTCTCATTTCTTGATATTTCTTCATCAAACTTTCAATATATACTCATCATGACAACATCGACATGACCATACTAAAATATAAAGGGCAAGGTCACACTGAAGGTCATTATATGGGTTAAATACTATTTTTTTGTCACGAAAACTTAACGTTGGCTGTAACTTTCTCATTTCTTCATCAGTCTTTCAATATATACTCATCATGACAACATCGACATGACCATACTAAAATATAAAGGTCAAGATCACACTGAAGGTCATTATATGGGTTAAATGCCCATTTTTTCTTCACGAAAACTTAATGTTGGCTATAACTTTCTAATTTCTTGATATTTCTTCATCAATCTTTCAATATATACTCATCATGACAACATCGACATGACCATACTCAAATATAAAGGTCAAGGTCACACTGAAGGTCATTACATGGGTTAAATAGTCATTTTTTTCTTCACGAAAACTAAGTCCGGCTAGTTTGTCAAGGTCATTTTAATATCTGGGTCCAAAATACCTTGTTATACTGACAAAGCATTGACAGGCGGCACACGTGTTCCGCGGAACACCCGTCTACTTTAGGGTACAAACATATCCAAATAGGTCACCAAGCTGGGGTATTAATCACCTTCAGTGAGAGCTCTAGTTGAGTCTGCTGTTGAAAGCATTTATACTCGGGTGTTTGGACAAAAGTGTCGGTAGGGAATTCCAATCTTCCACTACTTAGATACTGAAGGATATCTTCCGATTTTCAGTTCTGGCACGTTTTGTATAAAAGTTTTAGAGTATTCCCTTTAGCTCTGGTATACATTGCTAGCGGGAGAACGTTTTGGACTGAAGAGTTTTCAGAACCTCTGATAATCTTTAAGACTTGCAGCATGTCAGCTCGTAATCTCCGATAGGAAGCTTAGTCTTTCACTGTGTTCTATGTTACATTTTGATATTCCTACGTTGAACGTTTTCAATAGCGATTGGTGTTTTTAAGGTACTGTGCTAGAGTATGCTAACTTGGATCTTACTATTCATAATTTTGATAGAGCATCATCAAAATAACTGACCAATCAGTGACCAGAAATAAGACATACCTAATACATTCTGGTAGGTGATAAACTCGGTCTTTATCCTTGATGTTCAACCAAGTTTACTTCTAAAATTAAGGTATCTACAGTGTGATTTTTTTAAAAACCTGCATATTTCATGTACAGTCATGCAAATTTATTCAATATATGTATCTTTCAAAATCAAAATATTGAAAATTATCGCCTTTTTACTCAGCCAAAGATTTTTATTTTACTATAGAACCTAAGGATAAAAACAGAGTAACACAAATGTTATCACCTACTGGAAATAAGATAAAAAATTCAACATCTCTGCAATGAAAAATTATGAATAGCTTCAAACATGGTCATGTGCGTTGAAAGTAAGATTACTATCAATTGTCATCCCAGATCCTTCTCTTCAGAAACATTGATAATCAAGTCTCTTCCATTGTCCCTGTCGTTCAAAAAATAGTTGTCTGTAGTTTTTGATTTGCCAATATGCAGACGTTTGCATATTCTAGATCACATTTTTCGACCAATCACACAAAATATCAGTTGTAGTTCTTTGTGATTTATCACTGTCTTCTTGGGAGTTTATTAATGAGTATTTGTTTGTGTCGTCTGCAAATATGATTGTGTAGGTTGTTTGTATTTTGTGGTAATATAGTAATATAGTTTACATACATTTCGATCTTACCCTCAACGTTTTTGTTGTCCGGATTGACGGGTTACACACGGACCACTGTTTGTTGGACCAGGTAGGAGTCTTCATACATGTATTGTCCCGATATTCGCCTAGTCGCTGGAGTTCAGGTGTCGTGGCCAGCTGGGCAAGTATGTCGAACGCACATTGTATGCGAGCTTGTGGCAGAAACGGTATAGCGAGGATCTTTCCATTTTCTCGCGTTGTATATTTCGCAGACCTAGAGAGGCGAACTTTCTCATTACTGCCTGGTATTCCCAAAAATTTAAAATTTAAATTAAAACCGTCTTCGGTAAAAAATAAATATAGATGCCGAAACGGTTTGGCGACGAAAGGTCTTGTTTCAAATCGCATTGACTAGTGTGGCGGTCACTTGGAGTGAGTGTTCTTCATCCTTTATTGTTTCTGCGCCGATTAAAGTATTTGGATGAAACTCGATATGCATATGAATGAATTACAACGACGCATTTGTGAAGGAAACCGGAGGGACATAATCTGTGTCCGTCCGCCCGTCCGCCTGTCATACTTTCTTGGGGCCACAACTAGTCGTACAGTTTTGACGTATGGAAGGTTTTTTGCAATCATGTGGGGATGGTCATATTTA
The DNA here is from genome assembly GCA_037043455.1 of Cyrtodaria siliqua. Taxonomy (NCBI): domain Eukaryota; kingdom Metazoa; phylum Mollusca; class Bivalvia; order Adapedonta; family Hiatellidae; genus Cyrtodaria; species Cyrtodaria siliqua. The sequence continues at coordinate 65,392 of JAWPHD010008453.1, forward strand.
ATCGTCATTTTGATCGACACTTGACTGGAGTCTATATATATATTTTTCTGGCTAGATTTTTGATGGCGCGACGTCAGCATCTGTAAACTAATTGTTGAAATAAACAATTTATTTTAAATAAAGATATAAAAATCGAACAGGAAAAGCAGCATTCAAGGACGACAGTCAACCACAAACACGCACAGAAACAAAGAAGAACTTTAAAGATGAATAAAAGGGCAAACAAGACATCACAAACACAAAAGGGTTGACAATAGGGCTACCGCCTTGGAACGGCCAGTGGCAAAAAAGGCCGCTGGGGTTTACACCAGGTTCTAGGGTGCACCAAACCTCACACTTACCCTAATATCATCCCAATAAAACGAGACAGTGTAAATAAAGAAATCCCCGCCATGAACTATTCTCTAACCAACAAAACAACATTAATAGGCAATATAAGAAAAACACAAAGATGCTCGTGTATATATAAATACAAAAAAACAATAGCCTAGAAAACCACAAAGAAGGTACTCAATGACTTGGCAATGCAAATAAACCATAGAGGACACGACAAGACAAATATTGCAGACAAACAGCAAACGTCACCATCCTTTTGGGCTTTAGGTAGACGTCATCGCACAATTAAAGAGGAAAGCATAGTGGCGAACTGTAAATGGGTTCACCATCAAGCATGCAGTGCGTAGCAAAATGATAGGGTTTAACAAAGCTAGTATGAAGTGATCATGACCAAGGATCTTACGAAGTTTGTAAATCACGTCACCATAGAAGTCAGGTTGTGATAATCATTGTCGCAGAAGAGTTCTTAAATTACTTTTATATTTGGAAAGAAGATCAGGGTTGGAAAGATCAGGGTTACGATAATAACATTTTGCAAACGTTTTACGAAGTTTATGATAACGATAGCACTGATGGAGTAGCTTTTTAGTTATACGAATATTACGAATATTAAAATCCTCAACTCGAGTAAAAGCTCTAGAAAAACGAATAAGTTGAGACTCATATACCTCATAAGAAGTTGCTCGAGCCACCTAAATGGAGATAATTAACAATATCAAAATTAAGATCACCTCTCTTGTAATATATTTTGCTAATTATTTCACCATGATGTAAATCGAGAAAAGAAGCGTTAGTATCATAAATATTAGCTTTGTTAAGTTGAAGTTCTTTAGGGTATATATTATTAACCATAGTAGAAAGGAAAGGGTTGTCAATGTTCAATATGTCGTCCACATACCGAGAGATGTCATTAAAGGCTTCAATAATACCTGCCTGGGTATCTGGTGAAAGACTCAACATGAAATCTCTTGCGATAAGGGGTGCCATTGGGACGGTGGCGTTTGATGTTTGTCTATGATCTTTCTTGTCGTGCTCTTAATGGTTTATTCTCTTGTTGCTCTGGCTTCTGCCAAGTCAATGAGTACCTTCATTGTGGCTTTCTAGGCTATTGTTTTTTGTACTTTATTTACACGAGCATATTTGTGTTTTACTTATATTGCCTATTGATGCTGCCTTGTTGGTTAGAGATCAGATCATGGCGGGGATTTCTTTATTTACACTGTCCTGTTTTAATGGGATGACAGTAGGGTAAGTGTGAGGTTTGGTGCACCAAAGAACCGGTTTAAACCCCCAGTGGCCTACTTTGCCACTGACCGTTCCTTGTGTTTTTGATGTCGTTTGCATTTAATATTACTTTTGCTTTCTTGTTTGTCTGTTTGCGTGTTTGCTTCTGTGTTTTGTGGTTGACTTTCCTCCTTGAATGCTACTTTCCCTGTCCGATCTTTTTATATTTCTTCCATACCTGACACAATATTGTCTAATAGATGAGAGCTGTTTGAAGTTTAAAGTTTGTTACAATATTTTTCGGAAGAGTTTGACATGCAGCACAATGGTCGCGTGCGTAACATGTATTGCACGTGCTTATTAGTAAGCACATTTCAGATTGATGCAAACCGTAACATTCCCTATATCGTTTCGTTTTTAGCTCGACTGTTTTGCCAGTCATAGTCGTTGTGATCTTTGATGTCTTGTTAAGTCTTGTACGCTTTTCTCGTTCATCATTAAGGGCTTCAGCAGCCAACTATTGACACTCTTTCATCTAAGATTGTATATATCAACTATACCTTGCATTTGTTATATTTCCTTAGTTTTGAGGGTTCAGCGGCTTTTCTTGAAGGATTTTGCGTTTATCCCACGCATAAGGTGTTATGTTAAACTCACGTTTAGCGTAATATTTCAACTAATGGGAATACACAATTCAAATAAGTGTTCTTTTTCCTATAACCTGACCAACCCACCGTTTAACCATGACCCAACAATTGTTTGGTAGTGATTTGGTAGCTGAGTATCATGAACATGTACCTACGAAATTAGTTTCAGCCCGTTACAGGAAACAAAACATGTTTTTGTTTTGTCTGAGTCTGTACAATATAAGTCTGCTTTGTTTTTTTGTCATATTTGCTTAGTTTTTACAATGCATTGACTACGTATTGTTAATTGTTTGTGTTAAGCTCATGTTTAGTTCAATATATCTTATAAACTGATGTTGATAAAGTGTCCATAGATTAACATTTGCTTACTCTTTCATGGCAAAGTGAACATTTTCTTGAAAATTCACTTCCAGTGTTTAGCTGATAAATTTTACTCACTTTCTAGTTTAATGGTATCAATACCGCAAAATGAACACACTTATTAATGTGTAGCATTTGACTACCGTATTTCTATCATGAATTACTATTTTATTACTTCTATTATAAAAAACGCAAATACTTTTCAGGAACCCCTCGTCATTCTTTTTGTCAATAACAACTTCTCCAAAGTGGAACATCTGCTTACGGTGCTTTTGTTTTCATCGACAACAGCCAACTTACATTACACATAACCAAAGAGCAAGGCAAGCGTCAAAGTCATAATCTGGGCTTCTCAACATTCCACCATTTCTTACAGATCTAGACAGAGTATTGAAAAATGGGAATGTGTCATTTAATCTAACGGGAGGCGAAAAGAGACTGTTTACAAAGCACATATAAGGATGTTTAAATAAGTTAAGGGTCATAAGTGTGCTGTTTCTAGTCCGACATGGCTATTTTGTTTTAGTTTGTTCACGCTTAACTTTATGATCGAGATACATCTATGAAATAAAATGTTCACCTTTTACTGATATTAACATGCGAAATCCGTTTGGTAAAGATCGGACGAAAATAAGAATGACGTTTGACTGGTTATTGTTTTAAACATATTTATTTTACATCGATTGCGAAACAAGTTATTGCAACTTAGATTAATCACTCTCGATGGCTTCCTGGGTAGAACCAGTACTAAGCAATGTGGATTAATTATATTGCTCAAGGATAAATAACGTGGTCGCGACGGAGGATCGAACCCACGACCTCTCGATCAGGAGTTCGGCGCTGTACCACTGGACCACGCACTCCACTGGTTATTGAACTTGATTAAGCTTTCATTGACATAAACACTCTGACCAAACTATATATTTAAAAAGCAACCTATAGCATTTTACAATAAATCAAGGGTCATGGGTTTAATGTTACTAATCGGATCTAGCTGGATTCAAAACTTGTCTGAGCTTTCGTTAATATCAACAACCTGGCTGGGTTTAATAAAGATCAGATGGCAACTGGAGATGCTAGATCGCTAACGAGGCACTTTAAAGAATTGTTTATCGACATAAGAATGCAGCCAACGAGTGATCAAGATCGGACGAAACATAAAGGAAATATAGCATTTATCAATAAATCAAGGGCCATATCGCTGGTGTAACTAATCCGATCTAACTGGTTTTCGAATTTTCCGAGCTTCCATTGATATTAATACACTGAACACGTTTTTCATAGTGGTCACCCGGTTATGATGTCCAACTCTTTGCTTTCAAATGCTAATACAAGTACAGCTATTTCCTACAATCCCAATTTGTTCCACCTAACTACTGTATTATTTGCTAGTTGGGTACACGTTCTATTGTTCGATGACTAAAGAGCCATGAATCAACCGTTTGAACTAAAAATACATACACAGTATGTTTTATACTTAAACGTAAGTATTTCGCATTTATTGTGGATGTAGATATACTTAGAAGCATTCACAGCATCTCGTTTACGTCTTCGAACCATAACTCGAATGTATCTAGACGGTCACCATATTGGTTACGTCATCCTAGCATGAAGCGCTTTAGATTCCCGCCAAAACGAATTTGCACTCAAACTCAAAGTTATCATCGACTTTCTGCAATGTCATTTAGCCGCTTGCTCCGTCTACATGGAAGCATTTATAAAACCTTCATATGTATTGTAAATAATAAATTTGCAACGCCAATCAACATCAACACGGGCGGCTATATTGTTTATATAGCAACAGCCGGGCAACATTACACTATTTCTGTTCCGTTGCCTTTCTGGCAACAAAATGTCAAGATTTTGAACACACCTATCCGTCGATATACACACGAGGCAAGTTCATAAAGAATGAGGGGATTGGCAGAGTTTGCACGATTGACATAAAGGCTGGACAAATTGTTTTGCCAAAGTTACTCCCCTTGGCACAAAATCCTCCATTTGTATTTTGGCCATATCATATGATAATGTGAGCAGTTGTTTCCATTGTTTTTCAGGTAAATGTTGTGTTATTTAAAACAGTTTGCACGCTAAAACATACATGTTTAGTAACCTAATTAGAATTTCAGTTGTATTTTGGCTCGTGTCGAAAAGTGATACTACTCGCCGCTCACATTTATCTAGCCTCATTTATTTGACGTCTCTGGTTGTGTTGTTTTTTTACATACCACGTTTATAGGTGCACCCCGTGACGTCTCATTGCATTTGGCAAAAAACCGTGTGGACAGTTTCAGACCGTGTGTAAACGGTTCTTTTCTTGTTTGACGTCACTGCGCAAGACCTGTTTTGCCGTTCAAACAATGCATAGTACCTAGATTTAAAATAATGCTTTTTTTTCATATCAAAATCTGTTTTGGATTAACATTGTAGTGTGAAATGAATAACAAATTACCATTCTTCATTTTAGGCAAGTTGTACATTTAGAAAATTCAGGGTATCAGTTAAAATGTACCTGTTTATGTCTAGCGCGGTGAATCTCTGCGGAAAGTTCCACATAAACAAATTTTAAACGCGTATGCACGTCGGAGGACGGCGCATATCAGTAATCATCTTGCCGTTCGAAGACGTGTTGTAATTTATGCACTAGAATGTGTCACTCTTACACTCGCAAAAATACAGCTGCCATTCCCAGTTACTAACAAATTAACAATGTCATTATTATTTATCCCACGCGTTTGTTGTTTGGAACGCGTGTTTAATGACGCGTACATTTATCAGCGCTATGCTCTCACGTGCACCCCCCATATGGTTTCCGGGCAAGAATAGGGTCACTGCTTGTCCAGGCAGAGGGGTAGGCATGTTCATGTTATGTTCATTAAAGGTCTTCATCATGCTCTCTGTATTGTTTCAGGTGCTTCTACGTCATTTGCAGCAACTATGCATATTTTTATCTCGATGAGCCTGGTTTAATAGGACTCGGTTGGTGGGTATGCAAATAGATAGGTTTATGAGCGCGTTACAGCTGTCTCGCCGAAGAGTTAGCCTTTATGGCGATATCGGTAAAGCGCCCACTTGACATGCAAGAGGTCCCGAGTTCAAACCCGCTGAGTGCCTACACATTTATGTGTATTTTTTCGGGTCCGATTACATTGGTGGCGAATCCGGGTAGGCATTGTATGCGGTTATTCCCAGATGCCTAGATCATTGTATATGTTATTTATATGTGTTGTGTGATATTTGAAGGTTTCAAATATCAAACATAAAAAAGGGTTGGAGGTATGTTATAGGACTCATTTGGGTGGTATGCATATATATATAGGTTCATAAGCGAGTTATTACTGTCTCGCCGCAGAGCTAGCTTTTATGGCGATATCGGTAGAGCGTCCGCTTCACATGCAAGAGGTCCCGAGTTCAAACCCGCTGAGTGCCTACATACGTATGTGTAATTTTTCCTGTTCGATTACACTAGGAATGGTCTTCTTGTGCGCAGTAAAACCCAAGTCAACTCAATTCAGCTGTCAAATGGACCCATATACTATGATTTACCGCTCTCTTTAAGGCATTATTGTAATCACCTTTTATACAGTTATTTTCATGTCTTTGTGCTCGTATATTATTATAAAACTAAGTGTTTCGTCTTGTTGGAATCTCAGCGAGAGGCCTACAGATACCTTTATATCTTTTGGGATCTTCGTTCTTTATGATATTTGCTTTTGTATGTAGACATTTAGGTACTTCCATGGTGAGCTGGCGTTGAAATCAACAAAGCCGACTTTTATATACAATATCCTTAGTTGTTTTGTTTATTTAAATATTACCTTGCTATACTAAAACCTATACTATTATGACTTACATGTTAAAAAGATAAGAAAATACAATATATAAATATGAAAATGTATACCTTAAACACGACACATGAAAACTGTTAGTATTATAATTCATTGTTTCTGTGTTCTTTTTTCCCCCCAATTTCTGCATTATTCGGAAGCATTTATGCTCAAATAAATCACAGAAAATATGAATTTGTATTATTTCAACAGTTTACTTAAAGTTTTTTGTTACACTGTTGTAAACCATTCCACCAGTTTTACTTAAAGTTTTATTTAAACTGTTTTTATTAATGAGCTAATGTCTATTTATAAATGTTCAAATACCCACCTCATGGTATCGGGGCAGTTTCGTTGGTATGTACAGTGTTGTCAGATATCGGAAAGTTGCGACTTTTATATATTAGATCACCATTGATGTACAACAGTGACCACGTGATAGGATTGAACTAATGAAAGATAGTTATAATAGTTTACTGATGGGACCATTAGTGCGTCTTTATTACAAAAAAAGAAATTTGAAACGTGGTATTAGAACTCCGAATATTTATAACTGTAATACTCCTTTACTTTTACATATGCATTATTAAATATTTTCTCAATCTGTTAAAGGGGTTGCATCAGGCTGTTTTCTAGAAAAATCTACAATTGAATTGGCGCACCAACACAAAAAAGGTTATATGGCGCCTAACAGGAATGAACATGCCAGGCTCATCCTCCATGTACATCGAGATAAAATATGGAGATGCAGAGTTGCTGCAAATTCTATTGTAGACACTCCATTTACGCCGGAGCCACGTTATAGTTTTTCTGCCACTGCTCTAGTGATATGAGCGAGATGTCACATGCAACAATGCAGGGTCATGATGAAGACCTTTAATGAGCATGAACAAAACATGATAAAATGAATATGAATTTGTGGGAGGGGTCGGGGTGGGGATGTGGTTCTACCCATCTGCCTTCCCCTCCAACGGGATCTACAGTAGCCCTATTCTTTGCCCCGTACTTTTTTTTTTCAATTCTTAGGAACCTGCGTATATTATTGTGCAGAATGAGTTTTCTTGTCAATAAGGAGTCATGGCTCATTCATGATGCTTTGACACGTTATAATAGGAAGTATTTGTTAATGTTGTCCATGTTTAGTCGGACTCCCACACCCCACGAAAAACCTGATGTATCCCCTTTAAACCATCCCCACCAGACTTTTGTTTTTGTAAAAAATATTTTTTCGCAATTTCCAACATGGTTGTCTTTCAGTAGACGTAATGAATGACTGTACACATGATGTACTAACTGAAGTAACACCGTTAATTATTCATATTTGTTTTCAGTTTCATATGTCGTGTAGAAGGGAAACTTGAAATAAAGTAACATTGAATATATTATACAATATGAAAAATTGAAAATGCTACCTATGTATTACCATCAAATCATTGATAATCACTAAACATACATATCTCCTACTGCCAATATGAATTATTAGGCCATCCGTAAAAAATTGTCGGTTTGCTGTGCTCGACCTACTCACAAAAAAGAGCCCTACCAAAAACGTTTTATTGCAATCGTTTTAACTTTATTTTCTTTCCTATTTTAAGAGTGTTTTTCCTTTAATTTCTTATGGTTTTTACTGCCTTTTTTATTATTCACCTGCCCACCTAAAACATGTTGGGTCGGAGCACAGCAAACCAGTACGTTTGTAAGGTTGTCCTTATACAAACGTACAAGCAAATGTCAAATAACGGTCAAACATCTAACGAGATCCCTGCTACTATTATCCAGTGCTCCATATAGGGCCTGTATCTGCCTAATTACATTTTTTTTCCACCAAAAACGCATTAAAAATGAAAGTAATACGTAAACAAACGCATTAACAATCACCGATAAATATAGAGAACCAAATTCCTACATGCCCACTTCAATAGCTTAGAAAAATCGAGTGCGATAGTCATACTCAAAATATGGTTATTGAATTCTGAGGTACTGAATGACAACCAAGTGACTCCGGCAATTACTAGTAGACGCTTGCAAGAAATAAGAGGCATTTTTGTTGGCTGTTCGAAACAAATTAATGCCATGATAAAAAGAGAGACATCACTGTTGAATGTATATACTAGCATAAGGCGAAGAGGATATAAGCAGTATTTTTATGGTAAAGACTAAGAGTAAAATGTTTACATTAATGCTCTGTCCAAAACATTTTAAGAATACACATGGTGTATTTTTTTTCATGTATACCACACGCACTGTGCTGAAAGCTTATCTGGAGCACTGATTATCTTCATAATATTAAGCATTTGAGTATGCAGACAGACATATCGAATAACATTTAAACATATGATACCGTTGTTACCGATAAATATTTGAAACAGGTTCACAAAATGTTCAAACTCAATCCAGTTATCAACAAATGTTCATATATTGTGTATTATTGTCTTCTTATACTAAACACGTCAAAGTTAATCATAATATACTGTATGTGAATATATATATATATTACAAAACAATCAATTTTAAAATAGGCCTCCACCGCGTTTTATCCTAGCCATTTATACATCTTACCACAAAACGTTATTTCTCATTTACTCTGTACTGTCAGCTACTCTCAGTTCTCGTTAGAAGTTTGAACTTATATTGTATTGAGTTTGAATTATTGAAGATATTGCACTGGTTCAGTCCAGTTCTGGACCAAACAGAAAGTTTCCAGGGGCAGAAGAATCGTTCGAAGTTAGATACTCCCTCCAAAGTGTAGCGAAGTTTTCTCTGGTGATGTTTTTCCCCTGGAATATATAAAGGACCGGGTATTAGAAAAATCAACTATTTTAGGATATAATTAGGAAACGGTGGTCGTAACAGGCATACCGCAGAGTTCATTTGTACTGCACATACCTGACACATGTATTGGTCAATTCCACAGGCAGACGGCGCGTACCATACCCCGCCCACACCCTACCCCCCTCTACTACCCCCTCCCCCTCTACTACCCCCCTCCCCCTCTCTACTACCCCCTTCCCACCTGTTTCTCTACTACCCCCCTTAAATATGTTTTCAATAAACTGTTCTACTTGGTTTTCAATGAAAAAAATAAATAAAAATACATACTCTCTCTATACCATATAAAGGTCTTGGACTCTTTAATAAAAACAGCTATAGACCTCGCTTAAAGCCTTGCTGTGCTTGTATTTTTGGTCATAGCATCGTCATTCCGATTCGAATCAATAGGGTACATATTATAACAAATAGCCACAACACTGATTTCTTCAATGTGTACTTTATATCGCATCAGCGAAACGTTAAAGACGTTTGAAAGTAGGTCGACTACGATCTGACCTAAGCAATGCATTTTCTATGTACATGGTACGGTAGTGGGAAATATCTATCTGCGACGACTCTCGCATAAAAATGCAACGTGATCGTTGAAAGAAAACCGTTTAACAACACTCACCGGTACGAAGAACTTCCAGGAGTAATCACAGACGCTGCAATCGAGTTCTTTCGCAAACGGTTATTTGTTTATCGTTTCGATTCGCCATGTTGAAAATAAGTCACCCGGATTGGTCCAGTCTCATTATCGGTCGCCTTGTACCCAGCTTCATATCGTAAGTATAAAGGTTACAAGGAAACCAGTAATTTAATTCAACATGGCGAGCTGTAACGGTAAACAAATGACCGTTTCTGAAAGAACTCGATTGCAGCGTCTGTGATTACTCCTGGAAGTTCTTCGTACCGGTGAGTGTTGTTAAACGGTTTTCTTTCAACGATCACGTTGCATTTTTATGCGAGAGTCGTCGCAGATAGATATTTCCCACTACCGTACCATGTACATAGAAAATGCACTGCTTAGGTCAGATCGTAGTCGACCTACTTTCAAACGTCTTTAACGTTTCGCTGATGCGATATAAAGTACACATTGAAGAAATCAGTGTTGTGGCTATTTGTTATAATATGTACCCTATTGATTCGAATCGGAATGACGATGCTATGACCAAAAATACAAGCACAGCAAGGCTTTAAGCGAGGTCTATAGCTGTTTTTATTAAAGAGTCCAAGACCCTTATATGGTATAGAGAGTATGTATTTTTTTTTAATTTTTTTTCATTGAAAACCAAGTAGAACAGTTTATTGAAAACATAGTTAAGGGGGGTAGTAGAGAAACAGGTGGGAAGGGGGTAGTAGAGAGGGGGAGGGGGGTAGTAGAGGGGGTAGGGTGTGGGCGGGGTAGGGTACGCGCCGTCTGCCTGTGGTCAATTCATGCATCACAGCATTTTTTTGGATTGAGATGAACAAAGAGTCGTACACCATGTACACTAAAAAATCTCGTGACACTGAGGCCCTGATGCCAGAGGTTGTATAACCCCGGTCCAGGAACCAGGTTAATTATCTTGTTTACTCCAGAATGCTGGAATTTGTACTTTAAACCAGTTTGTGCGACTTTTAAAGACATTTTCTATAGTTTTTTCTGCATAACAGATTTTCTTTAAACTTTTTACGGTAAGTCTGTTATATATATAGACAGAAAAGGCAAAAAAAATGGTAGGTCACCATGATTGTTAAAATTTTAAAAAATAATTTGTAATGCCACTCATGTCAATCTGTCCAAAAAGTTGAACAAGTCCATGAAATAGCTAAATAAGATATTTTTGAAGTCTAATCATTTATTCATTGGTCACAATTCTGCTAAAATTGTATTAAAGTAAAGAACATTTAATTACAATAACATTTAAAGCTCATCTTTATGTAAAACCTATATTTTTTTACAAAATCTGTTGAGACCATTACCACAATTTATGCACAAATTAGCCCATAATGATACAATTTCTTTTTGTTTGTATGTTCCCAATAATATAATTTGTTTAAACTTTCTAAGCACATAGTTTAACATATATAAAAACAAAATGTGCAATAAAAATGTTAGGTCCCCATGCTTGTTTAGCATTTGTTTTTGAAACCCTACCCCTATGCTAAAAGGCCAAGTTTGTTCAAACTTCCTAGGCACTTATTTGAACATATATTTACATAATATATGCAATTAAAATTATAGGTCACCATGCATATTGAGATTTAATATTGGTTTTTGGAACCCTACCATTATGCTTAAATGTTTTAATTGTGTTGGAATTTCCCCTTATTTTATGAATCTAATAATAAAGAAAATAAAAAAATAAAAAAAATAAATATAAAGAAAAAATTAAAAAAAAAAAATAAAAAAAAAAATAAAAAAAAAAAAAAGATAAAAAATACAACTAGACATCAAAAGTAACATTCCTAATTTTTTTTAGGAAAATCCATCTTATAGTTTTAGAAGAGAAGTCGCTCAAAAATGCTGCGCATGGAAAACTACAGCAAATGCCTTTAAACCAGTTTTAAAGTCATGCGCAGTATACTTAAAGTGCACATGGCAGTCAATAGCTCGGTCTAACGGCTATATAAAGGTAGTGTGAGCCAAATCGGGGCAGATCAGAGGGAAATTCAAAGCGGTTTAGTCTCCATAAGTGGAGGCTTGGCGTGTCCCGGTCGGGCGGTATACCCGGTCGGGTGGATATTCTTTTTGACAGGCTAAGTCGCACACCGTGTAATCTAGTAGACCGCTTGCACATGAAAGATATTATATTTATTCAGTTAGACATTTTACTCTGGTTTTAATTTGTATATTGTGAAAGTGAATTAATCGACAGTAGTTTAATAAATATACTTATCACATAACTTACGATGTGAGTGGAATAACAACATTATATTTTTTCGATACACTAGTTATATAAGTAGGCAAATTAGCCAAGTATGCCCTGTCAAAAAAATCGATAATGACTATGATCCAATTCCCACAGTTTATGTCGGTTTCGCGTGTAAACCGACAGGCAAAATGCAGTAAAAGTTGCTATGTGAGTTATGAAATATATAGAATCTTTCATTCGTTCTCATTCATTATTGAATTTATTAAACTCGTTAGCAAAAATGATATAACGCTCGGCAAGAGCCTCGCAATATATGTTTTTGCCAACTCGTATAATAAATTCAATAATGAATGAGTACTCATGTAAGATCCTCTATAATAAAGACTATTACTTGTGTTAAGTATTTCACGTCACTATAGTATAATCACACGTAACAGGGTACTGCATGGTAAATGCCAGTGGCCAAAAACGGTCGTTGGGCGTTTACTTGCTCGTAACCTACTGTAATCGCCTCTAAACTGGACAATGTAAATAAGGAAATGCCCGCCAAGCTATATCCTTAAGCGGAATACCATTGTAAACTGTTTATAACGATTTTGAGAAAGAACTTTATAGAAAGACCACGATCCATCGATTTTGATATGTGAGGCATCACGATCAAGTCTTTAGAATAGAGAATATAAAATCTTTGTTCTGGAACAAAAGTAGATTTATCACATAACATGGCTTCTGTGAGTGTAATAAAGCCATGACTTATTTCTTGTAATACACTAGTGTATTACAGATGCAAATGAGGACCGAATCACTGAGTTTGTATACAGTAAAACATGTAATCCCAATTGTTTGCATGGTTTATCATATGAAACGTTCAAACAACTTAACTATTTATCATTATTTGAAATCTTACTTCATAAAATGCATGTTAGTAACGTAAAATTTGGTTTAAGGTGTCGCGTTATTTGTAGGTCGAACGCATTTTCTGCCGCGTAACGTAGCGACGTAACAAAACGACATCATGCTTTCTCTTACAAATTGCCGCCGTATATAAGGTGACAACATTAAAGTGAAACTATCACGTCGTAGGTGTGTTATGCTATCATTTTATCCAACTCGTTTATTAAAATCAATAATACACAGTCACTCATGTAAGATCCTCTATATAAACATCGAACAGGAAATATAGCATTCCAGGACCACAATCAATCAAAAACACGCATCGAAACAAAAAACAATTACATGTGTGCTGAAGGATAGCAAGCCATGTCATACAATTCCTGTGAGATAAAAATATATATAAACGAATATTAATTGGATGTGCTGGGATACATTTGACGGTCGCCACAGGGCACCAACAACAATATTGTAACAATGAAATTAGATATAAAAGTTGAACACATAATCTAAAACGGAACTCGTTTTCAGCAATAATCATGGAGATTATTTTTTTTTTAACACTTTTTATGCCACCACCACCGAATTAGCCATGAATGTCCGTCCGTTCTTACAGGAGTGACATTGCGGAGTATTTCATCAGCCTTTTTTAACATTTTGGGGGATACTTCTTGCTTTGTGGGTGTTAACCCCACAATGAAATTTTTCAATTATATTTTAAAAAAACACTATGATGTGGTTCTAGCAATTTGGAAATTCTATTATTTTGTGGGGTTATACAAATAAACTACACAATATTAATCCACGTATTCGTACAATAACCCCAATAAGTGCTTTCCGTACGGATGTCAGATAAACCCCACTAAGAATAAATTGCACAACGTCGCTCTCGTACATACGTCCGTCCCAGTGTCAGTCCCACACAGTTTGTGTGTCAGTCTCCTCCCATAGTCTTTAACCGATTGTTTCGAAACTTTGCAGGATGCTTGACTCTAAGGTAAAGATGTACATATCGATTCAGCGTCAAAATCGACGATGTATTACCTGAGTTACGGCCCTTTTTTGTCAAATTTTACGTTATTTACTGATTGTTTTCAGTGGGGGCGGGCATTGGTATATGGAACAGTATCTATGGTATAACAGTATATACTACTTCGAACTTCACTTTTATGAAGAAAAAAGTAAATTAACAAGTAAGCTGTACTAAATACACAACTTTGTTGATACTTTGTTGTTTTTAGAGTAAAAACCCACCAAAACACAACTAATGATTCAGAAACAGCTGCTTTTATGTTTTAATATAGTGTTGGATTCATAAAAAATCTGTAATGGGAGGGCCCCATCAATTGAAACAAAATTGAATATCCCCATTTTCTCACGAAACTGTATGTCTAACAGTGATTTACAGTTACCTGTTCACATTTTCTGCCCCCTCCCCCCACCCACCCACACGCCCCCACCCACACACCCAAGTAAACAGCTAATAGATCCTTTAAAGGTCAAGAGCATTTTTCCCCGTCGAAAATTATTGTTCTTTGCAACAACTGCAGAGAACGACCTTTTCATAGGATAAAATATATATGTATAACACAGACCTAATAACAAACAGATTGGAAACGTCCTATCCGAACCAACGAAAAAGCCAAAATATCACATAGCTCCTTAAAGTCAGAATATGCTTATTATTGACCTTAACGAAGATGATAGAGACTTTGTGTCAAGTATTTGTGTATAATATTACCGTCAAATTTGCATTAAATCAGCTAATGTACCCAGTGGTTAATAGAAACAACTGATTAGAAACTAACGCTTCGTTAAAAAGGCACGCTGACTTTTTAACTCTTGCGTTTACATAAACAATACAAACAAGAGAAAAACATAGCAGACTCGGTTTTATCGAGCCTGTTCGTAAGAGGTAATATAACGTTTGACATCTTTCACGTGCTTCTTTAGATATAGTTTTCAGCATTGTTGCTGATAAAAAAAGTCATTCAAAGCAGGTGAAAAGTGAGTTGCATCTTTACAATTAAACATACTAGTACTTACCCCGGATATGAGCTGAAAGGCTTGCTTGCATTTTGCTTCACTGACACCAAACTGTGAGAAAAACGTCGTGTATTCTTCCTGATCGATGTAGTTATCTCCTAGAAGAAAACGGTGTAAATAGAAAAAAATGGTCTTCAGAAACTACTCTACTCAAACGTAAAGGTATTTTAGTTTCGCACTACAAAGGAAATGAAATGAGCAAATTAAATACTAAATAAAGAGGATAAGACTCAACGCAAATGTTGACTTTTATTCATTTTTATTTATAGTTGTTCTTTGTTTCTGTGTGTGTTTGTGGTTGACTGTCGTCCTTGAATGCTACTTTTCCTGTTCGACTTTTATACCTATATTGAATACAGGGTTACCGACTTAGAACGGTCATGAGGCAATACGGCTTACTGGTTATATTAAAACCACGCTAATATCCAGACATTAATATTATATAAACATTAGTGTACTGTACTAGTTACAAGCATTTGTTTAATTAAAATGACCCTTTTATGTTTAGGGAAAAGTGCAATGTCGTCATACTGCAGATATGTTTCATTCATTATTTCATTCATTATTGCGGGGCGTCCGTGGCCGAGTGGTTAACGTCTCTGACTTGAAATCACTTGCCCCTCACCGGTGTAGGTTCGATCACTCATGGGCCTAGGAATCTTTATGTGAGGAAGCTATCCAGCTGGCTTGCGGAACGTCGGTGGTTCTACCCAGGTGCCCGCCCGTGCACGAAAATTGCCCGGAGGGGCACCTGGGGTCTTCCTCCACCAATGGAAGCTGGAAAGTCGCCATATGACCTTAGCTGTTGGTGCGACTATAAAATCCAATTCAATCAATCATTCATTATTGCACACACTTAAGTCAGTTTTGTATTAGGTAGGTTAATTATAACACAAATATGAATACGAATATAAAACGTTTGAGATTGGCATGAGGCTACCATTACCGTTCATTACAAATTTAAATAGATAAATTCGTTATTTTGGGATTTATTTAGACAACTCTGCACGAAACAGTTCACATTAGATATTGCCTCAGATGCAAAAGTTGAACGAAACGTATTGCATCGAAATGAGGCAGCCATATTAAACACGCATTTAGAAGAAAACTCCATTATACATATTTACATAGATCAATGATGTTAATACCTGCGAGTTCTGCTTCTAGGACTCATAGGGAGTCCTGCTTCTAGGACTCATAGGAACTCGCATTCAAAAAATAATTGCATCCACAGGACGTATAGAAATACCATCGAGGATTCCCGTAATATATCTATCCCGCTTGGATACTGCATTACAGCATTATATTGACCCGTTATCAATATCGTATTACAAATTAATCTCCAATTTTAATTTTCTGTTTCATGAACAACATTATTTCATGTCACCTATTATACAATTAGTGTGTCCGACAAAATCACGGCAGACATGGTTATTAGGGTATTATGGTCGGCTTAATAAGCCTTTATGAACATGGCAATCGGATATTATAATTCAGAATGATTGAACTCGTATTAGATGTGTCAATGATTTAGCTGATTATAAGATGCGCCAGTGATTACCGGATTTGTCGTTGACCTCAAACATAAGGTCCATATACTTCCTCTGCCATTCAGGAAAGCTTCCATCAAGAAGATCTTTTAAACAATCGCCCCACATTTTAAGCCATTCTTCCTTCGTTACTTTGGCATCCTACAAAAGAATTATGATAAGTTCACTCCAGTTTTATTGTTGTTTCTCTGCATCAGTAAGGTTTCAATTCACAGTTATGCACCATTGGAAACTCTGCTTTTTTACAGCTATTTACAAAAGAAGCCCGACTTTCGAGTCAAGTTGTTTGAATTCCATATTTATGCTAAAAATAATTTAAAAATATACAATCACACCTTTATATTGTATTACAATCACAAACACAAAGGAGAGCAACTACAATGACCATGTTGTTATTAAGAGAATGCTGATAATGATTGCAAAGAGGCAATTAACAGGTAACTGCTATTTCCCAATTAGGTGTATATTTGAAAGAATTAACAGATGCTACGTGACATTCGAAGATCACACCACCTTAGTAATCTTCGTTTCTTTCTTATTTTTAAAATATAAATAAACTGCAAAAAAAAATAAATGCAAATATATGTTAGTAGCAACACGCATATGCATGGACTATATAACGCACATAAAAGGTTGGCGTGGTCAAGTGGTTGCATGATGGACTTATTGCTGATTGATGTCGTGGGCTTTATTAAAATAAGTCGCACTTAACGAAAACTGTACGAATGCGATTGACGTCTTAACGTGTATGATTGAAAATCAATGAAGTTGAAACAGTTACTTACATTTCTAGGCAATATATTTCCCTTTGAAAAGGACACACACTTACTATCACATGTTTTCTGGATTAAATTTATTTTATTTTATTTTATTACACCATTTCTTGCCTTATTTGTGTCAGCGTAGTCCAGTAATCCTGTCCAAACGGTGTCCAGTGTGACTTGGGCTTTGAGGTATTGATCTCCACCAATCTCCCATTCCAGAATGACACATATTTTCTAAAAAAACATAAAAACAACAGCAAGTTTTAAAGTCTATCACTGTTCTATTCACTGAAACATCTTATCTGGAACAGAACATACAGAACATACATTTTAAGGACATTTCCTACCGTTTTTTTCTTATGAATATGGAAACATAATTCACCTTTGAAAAAATAGGTTGCGGACTTCTTGTTTTTGCGATTTGAGGTAAGTATGTGACAAATTTACTATTTTTGTCAAATCATCTATAATTTCAATACTAAATCGGAGAGATAGGGAGGGGTAGCTTGATTAATCATTTTCTGAACTTTATCATTTTATCATCTTTGGACGGTGCCGTCAGGCAACTGTCCTAAGTAGTGGGAATTCTGGCGCACAACGAATTTCTACTAGAAACTAAAGAGCACCAGATTACAGCGAGATAAAAGTAGTACCATTTGCACGGCTGTAAATGGGCAAAAGATCTGTTTATTGACAACATATTGATAAATATGTAAGCGTTATAACATTAAGTGATTTTAACCTTAGTTTAAGTAATACGCTGTTTTTGAAGGTATTTGACTGTACAAATTAATGCGCATATCTCTTATAACGTAATAGTCTAGATTATCTGCGACGCTTGCTTGTTTTCAAGACAAACGTCTAGACAATACCTCCTGAAAAAATTTGACTTTTGCCGACACACTGATAAGGTTTCTGATTGGCTGGGACAGGAACACCTGCTATCCGAGATATACAGAAAGGCAGAAATCAATAAATGTATATATAAACAAAGATGCAAACTTCATCATTATATCGGCGAACTATATCATGTATTAGAACAATAAGCATGCACACATGAACTAGATATATATCAGATGTAACTGGATAATAAATAGAATCCGTGCCGTACGTACATTTGAAGAGTAAGTAATTCGATTACCTGATATTAAATTGAAACCTTTTATCCCATTACATCGTGGTAACTATCAAAGGCCGTTCATAAATTCGCGACTAGAAGAGATTATATAACTATGTATCACAGACATCTCTTTATCAAACCATACAATTATTTTCATCTATTCAATTCAATTCATTTCAATATTTTATTTGGCATAACATTTACATGTTTATTGCCTAAACAAGGCCGAATACAATACACATTATTTCAGAGAAGAGTACAAAACTTCATTTAGAGAATGAATATATATCTTACAGCGGAATAGTTATAATTATTACGTTCTTTCAATGGCATTTTATCCAATTTAATTACCATTATAAATATTGAGTTTATAATGTAAACCATTTATATTTAAGGAATTTAGAACAATACATAGAAACTCTGACTACCGTTACATCAGACTACATGTATTTTGTTTTTATATACTTATCCTAATTCAATGAAGTTTGTTTTGCTTTAGCAATATCGCCACAGAAATCCTACGTTTCAGACATTCAAGTGGCGATAACTCTGTCATGCATGATTGAATCTGATTGTTTTTCGAAAGAAATCGAGATCTTAGGTATACGTATGTTGTGAATAACATTTTCTGACATTTTCAGTTGACAATTATTCCCCTGTGACACTTATAAAATTTAAACATTTCTACATAACTTCACTTTTTATCCCACACCGTTTAGGCGGAGGGATATAGAATTGCCTTCTCCGTCTGTCCTTCCGTCCGGTCCCATAACTTTGGTAATACCTCATCTGATTTCAATAATATTTACACAAATTCACCACCTTTGTACGCAAAACCGTTTTTTTCAGCATCTATACTTTCTGAGTGGCACAGTCTATCAGCACTTTCAGTGCTTTGATTATCCCAAATGACAGCGATGTTATACGCCATCTGCGAATAATTTAACAATTACGCTTATTTATTGTATTTTACCAAATAAAAGCACATACAAAGGCTTGTTTTCGTAATTTTAGTATAAAAATGTTTTGTTTTATAAATAAAAAGCTTCTGGAATAAACAGAGTATGTTAAAATCAATCGTGATGCTCGGATTTCAGTGCAGAATATGATCTGAAAAGTCCATGAAGAACGATATTTTTAAACGTGTTTAATAGTATTCTGGTCTTTGCAGTCTTTCCTTTATTATTAATTCAATGACAAGATTTATAGTATCATATTACCAAAAACAGTAAATCATCTTAGATTAGGGTACTTCGAGAAAAGGCGGGTCAACGCAATAGCAGTCTCAGACTCAGATCGGTGTAGCAAATCATCATAGGACGATCAATGGTATGAAGATGGTAACTGTCGTCCAGTGAATATGTGTGAACTTGTTTTTCTTACGGTGTGGTTTGATTATGGACTAATGAGCAAGTCTGCATGTCATTTATATGATGCATTAGCTGATTCTTATGCATTGCATGATGTCTCATTATGGCAATATTCTCTTTACTGATATTTTACTAAAAATAAGAGACACCATGCGGAGTGGAGGGTCATAGTGATTTATGACTGCTTATTAGTCCCCCACATGTCCCGTGGGGGGACTATAGGTTCCTTCCGAAATGCTTGTCCGGGCCATATTTTCAATACTATAAGACTTTGAGATACCAAACTTGGTATGAAGATACATATTGGAATAGTGGTGTGTCGCGTACCAAAAAAAAGGTCACTGTGACCCTGACTTCGTAACACTTTCATTCGGGTCAGCTTATGAAAAAAGTTTACGTTAAATTTGAGAAAGGTCTCACACAAAGTCTTCAAACATAACTTGAATGTCTTCGGTGAGAGGATAACCGTACTGATTTTGGGTAGGTAGGTCAACGGTCAAGGTCACTTTATCGGATAATGAACAATCATTTCTGCTCAATAACTTGTGAAGGAAACTTGGTTGATCCTTGGTGAGAGGATGACCCCATTTGATTTTATAATGCATCAATAAAATATTATTTATATACGGTAATAATATAGTATTATCGGTGCAAGGCGCACCATTATCTTAATGCGTCCACTTCTGGTTGCCACCGGTGACTATAGGTTAATTGTGCTCGATGTCCATCACTCCATCTGACCAGTAACTACATTTTTAGCATTGTCACAGACAATTCTCTTTGTTCAGACACAGGTGTAAATCGTTTAATTGAAAATAAGACCTGTCAGAATAACTGTGAGAATAACAGTGAGAATAACAGTTAGAATAACTGAAATAGAGCTGAAATGGACATGCTACAAAACAAATAGAGTATGGTTTCATCTCGTTGGTTAATTTAAACACCTCGATGGGCTACGCCCATCTCGATGTTTAAATGAACCAACTCAATGAAACCATACTCTATCTATTACTTATCGTGTTATTCCAATAATATTGTACACAAAGTTCACCATTTTGAGATGGAACGCCAAATTAACAGAAGCGGCCAAATTAACAGAAGCGCAGATATTTGAACTTCTATTCAAATCATTTGTACCGCAGTTCAAATCAGTACTACTCCAGTTAAAAAACTTAAGACTGCGGTTCAATTCATTTGTACCTTGGTACACATAATTAGTCCGTGGTCATAATAATTTAAACCGCGATACAAATGCTTTAAACAAAGACTGCGGTACAAATCTGTGAACCGCGATTCAAATAAAGATATGCGAAGAAATAATACAATATATATATAATTATATAAAATACTTAGTGCTCTCTCCCTAGTAAAGTGACTTTGGAGATGCCTTTTGACATTATTTTAATTTGACCAACTTTAGGTCATGGCGGCAGTATTGAAAGGCGGCTGTCTTGAACAAATGGGGGCAATGAAAAACACAAAACCGAGTTGACCCTTCCCAAGGATCATTGTGCTAAAATTGCAATAATATACTTAAAATCTGTTATAGAAGAGAATTACTTTTAAATATTTCCGCATATAAATCTATGCTTAATGAGCATCACTGCGGCAGCTATATTATGTATTTGACAGTAACAAGAAGAAAAACACAAATTTCATTGAGGCCAACCAACCAAATGATAATGATAGAAACGTATGATATTTTGCGTCATGCCACACCAGAATTTGGCAAAAATGCCAAGTAATTATAAAACATATACAGTACTTCTGTGCATCTGATATTGTTCATTGGATCATATCCATTACATCCTATACCATTTTGGTCCAAATATAACATTAAAAAGAGATGATATTATTCATAATTTTCCATTGCAGAGATGTTGAGATTTGGTCATATTTTCAGTAGGTGATAAAATTTGTGTTACTCGGTTTTTATCCTTAGGCTCTATAAAGTAAAAATCTTTGGCAGCGTAAAAAGATGACAGTTTTCAAGATTTTGATTTGAATGATACATATTCTGAATCAATTTGCATGAATGTACATGAAATATGCAGGGTTTTAAAAGAATCACACTGTAGATACATTAATTTTGACAGTACACTTGGTTGATCATCAAGGATAAAGACCGAGTTTATCACCTACCATAATGTTTTAGGTATGACTTATTTCTGGCAACTGATTGGTCATTTTTCTAGATGATGCTCTATCAAAATTATGAATATGTCAAAATGAAAAGTCCCGTGGGATTTTTCATGAATCCCGTGGGATTTTGGCTGTCCCGTGGAAATTTTTGAAATTCCCACGGGATTTTTACCCTTAGGATTTTTACCCTCACGTGAAAAAAACTAAAAAAATATTTTTATTATTTTTATTTTTAAGTTTCAATTACAATTCTATCATACGCAGTGTTGATAATTTTGCGATAAATCAACTTTGTGGAACACATTTTATATTTTAACCGTTTTTTTGCCCATAATCAATTGTGGGATTATTTTTTAATCCCACAGGTTTTTATACCCATATTTTAATGTGGAATTTTAAAATTTCCCATGAGATTTACACCACAATTGCATCACGATAATGAGAACAATGGTGAAGCTGTGTAATTATTTATTGTTACTGTTGTTGTTGCTACTGCGGCTGCTACTGAAACTGCTGCTGCTGCTGTTGTTGATGATGATGAGGATGATGCTGATGTGATGATGATTAGATGATGATGAAGATGATGACGATGACGAATATGACGGTGATGAGGATGGTGGTGTTGGTGGTGGTTAAAGGCGGCGGCGGTGGCGGCGGCGGCGGCGGCGGCTGCAGTAGTTGTGGTGATGATGGTGGTGGTAATGGTGGTGGTGATGATGATGATGCTAAAGATGATAATGATGATGGTGATAATGATATGTTTAGCTGATTGTTGCTGATGAGATATGCTAATTATGATGGCTTTGATACTGCTGATGCTAATGCTATTTTTGATTTAACTGTTATTGCTGATGCTGCTGATGATGATGATGTGCTTAATTTGTAGGTTTCTATAAGATTGTTAAATAATATTTATGATGTGTTTTATATTACATGCACAATATAATTAATGATAAACGTTGTAATTATTCTGCTATTGCTGCTGTTGCTGATAATGATATTGTTGTTGATGTGACGGTTAATAATTATGGGGTAATACAGCTTTTGTTTTTGCTTTTTCTGCCGTTGCTGACGATGATATTATTACTATTATTGCAATTATTAATATTATTATCATTATTATTATTATTATTGTATTATTATTATTAATTTATCATTATTATTATTATTATTATTATTTTTTAATTCTTGTAAGAAATACTTTATAGCGAACGTTATTGATATTGTTTTTGTTGATTTTTATGCTTACGCTACTACTGCTGCATCTGCTATTGGATAATGATGCTGATGATAATTGTCTTCAGTAGTTGTTTAATGACTAGAATGGTGACAATGAAATGATAATGAATGTGCAATTATCTTCTTAGTACAGTTGTTACAACTGCTATTTAACTGATGCTGCTGTCGATAATTATTATAAAAAGAAAGACGATGCGTGAATGATGACATTAAGATAATGAAAACTGAGTTATTCATGGGGACGATGTTCCTGCTACTGTTCAAATGCTTTTGCTTTGGTAGCTATTACTAACGCATATGTTGCTGATATTGATATCGATGATATGACGATGATGATGAGCATGATGAGGATGATGATGATGATAGTGTTGATATCGAAGACGAAGACGACGACGACGACGATGGTGATGTTGATGATGATGGTCTCATACCTCAATTAATTTTCCCATAGGGTTACTGTACAGCATTTTCCAACATCTGAGCTTCAAAGCTGGGCAGCAGACATTGTTGTTGGTTTAAAATCTTCAGTATAGCCAAGACCAGTAAATTAAAACAATAAAATACATCAGTTAGCCAGGATTGGTTTTCTCCCTCATGTTTATTTGACCCGTATGGAAAATACAAAACGTATGTAAAATACAAAATTCATACACTATCTACATGTAGATGAATATGTGGTGCTCAGGCCGAACACTTCTGAAATGTTAATGAAACTACATATCAACATGGGATGAAAATAACGATGATGGTGATGATGATGATGATGATGATGATGCAGAGCATGACGACGATGACAATGACGACGACGATGATGATGATGAAGATGATTATGATGATGATGAGGATGAAGAGAATGACGACGGCGATGATGATGATGATGATGATGATATAAGATGGTTTTTGATAAATATTATGAAGCATATGCTAGTTATATTGATGTTTTAAATGGCGTTGCTACTGGTAATAATGTTTTTGATAGTAATAACACTGAAGGGGTCATTGTGTCCTCGAAGGTCACTGTGTCCCCGAAAACCATTGCCATGGTCATTGTGTCAGCGGAGGTACTGACTCTGCAGATAAAACTATTCGCCTCTAGCATTATTTGATCAGTAATATCAAATTCAAATATGGTGGTCTTATGATTATAGCGCTACCCATAACGTATAGCACATTAATGTAAAAAAATAGCATGAAATGAAATATTGTTACACTTTTTAAAATAGAGAAGAAAGAAGAGAGACATAGGATTCTTATGGTTACGTTCTTCTTCAATATCGACACAGCTGCATTTAATGACGGTCGATTTTTTGTGGGCAGACCACCCATTTTTCCTGGGTATAACCAGTACTGCACAACTCCCATCATTCGCAAGAATCGACACTTCCTCACTTACAAGTCGAGCTGCCAGTGGGATTCGAACCCTCAGCGGTGAGAGGCGAAGGTTTACAACGCAACGTCGAAAACCATTCGGCCATGGAGACGCATGATGAAGTGCTTTTTATAAGGCTGATCGCTGATTTGTACGTTTCAAATAATTTCTACCAAGGTTCAAATAATTTAGACCGCAGTTCAATTCAATTTGGTAAATTTGGTGATTTAAACTGCAATACAAATGCTTTTAACCGTAGTTCAAATAATTTGTACCACGGTATAATTGATTTTAACCGGTTCACATATTTAAAGAGGGATGCAATTATTCGAGTTTCTGTTAATTTGGCTTTCCATACGTAAGGGGCTCATAATTTGCTTTTTTTATTTTTACATTTTTATCAAAATTAAGAATAAATATACTTACGTCTGGGAGTAATGAATTTGACTACTGTAAAAACAGTGCACCGGTAAAACAATACCCGTACACATATACTTTTTACAGGGCACATGATTGTATAAAAAGATAAATACATAATACCGCTACACTGGTTTATCGCCGATACACCGTTTGTTTTTCAGATGCATTAATTTAAAAAAGGTACCGGTGCAACGGATTAATTTATCGGTGACCAATAACATTGATGCATCTGATTTATATTATTGGTGACCATTTCCCCTCAGATACAGCTCTGAATAATCTATAATGTTAAACATTTGATTCAATAAAATCAATAAAATACTGACTCTCTTGAGTAATATTATCGGTGATTTTTTTTAATATTTTATATTGTATATGTGCCTATGTAAAGGTCTCTTTATAGTATGATGCAGTCACTGAAATAATGATACAGTCATGGTATTACAGTGACAGCTCACTGTTACAAGTAGACACCATCATTACAATGACTGACCGACATTAACCACATACCTTATTGGTGCGTCCCGGTGCTTTTGACCTGTTCAAATACTTTTGTTAAGCATAAGTACATAGATGGAGGCGGGCATGCAACTGAACTGTTTTAAATCCTAAATCTATTATACAAGAAAAACTACAAACAAAACAATCAATTTAAGTTGAACAGGTCGTGTGATAAGAATCAATTAATTTAATTTGAAAAGAGGTCGTGTGTGGTATTACGTCTCTGATTTAAACAAACATAATTCATTCATCCTTTTTCATAACCTAAAGTAGACGAACTTGAATGTAATGTAGACGAACCCTCATGCAACTCGGTAATATCACTGAGAACAAATTTGAGATATCCCTGTTGATATTTTATTCAGCAAAATATTGACGGTCACTTTTGTAATAAAGCATGTAATTCAAACCAGGACATTAGTAATATATAGTCTATCTACTGTCCCCGTTCAAACACCGGACTCGATTTAGTACTGTTTTATTTAAGAAATGATAAGGTAAATAAAGTGTTTAAATAAGCATAACAAATCGATCTTTAATTGTGACGTACAGCACAGACCTCATTGCAGTAAAACAACACAGAATTCGTGCAAAAACGCCCGAAAAAGATTTTCTCTGATTTATTGTTTTCTTCCAGTTTAAAATGTAACTATTCATTGTATTTTGTTTAAATACTGTTCTTTTTATAATTTTAATCACATATATCTTGAAAGAACATTATTTGAAAGTAATTCGATAATAGGCTCTTCAATTACGAATTCGCAAATGGCTTGCCGATAATTCGGAATTATCGAGTATTCGTAATTGGCGTGCTACATCGACATACTCTAATATAGGTCTTAAACATGATATTTAGATAGTTTCTAGTGATTTTCTATACAGGTGCAACTTTAGCTTTCTCATAATGTGTATTCGTGACCATTTGTTTTAGCTGTACTGCCCAAGGGCCAACAGAGCGTATGGGATGGTGAGTTGTCTGTATTATGTCGTCCGTTAACTTTCACCTCGTTAAGACAATAGAACCTTCATTTTTCATCCGATCTATACCAACCTTTAACAGATTGTTAATATCAATACAAGCTTGGACAAGTTCGAAAACCAGTCAGATCGGTCACCGACATGAACACTATGTTCAGAGTAAAGGTCGGTCACCGACATGTAGAATACGTTCAATGTAAAGGTAGGTCACCGAAATGAACACTACGTTCAATGATGAACACTACGTTCAATGTAAAGGTCGGTCACCGACATGTAGAATAAGTTAAATGTAAAGGTCGGTCACCGACATGTAGAATACGTTCAATGTAAAGGTCGGTCACCGACATGAACACTAAGTTCAATGTAAAGGTCAGTGTCACAAAATGTCACGGGTAGAGTGTATTGGTCGCACATAGCTCTTGTAAGCAGCTGTTAGTTACACCCTAATTCATTGTTTAGTTGAACCAAATTCACAATGTTCATGCTATATTCAGGTAACACGGAAAACCGTGCACATTTTAAGTGGCCGCCAGAGGGGCCGTTTAATAAGTTTAGTTTTGTGCTAATGCATGTAAAAGTATAGGTCTATCTCCTTAAACGGCAAAATTGTGTAAGGGTCCTTTCGTGTAGATTTTAATACTGCGAAATAAGCCACGTATGTCACGGACTGAACGAGGGAAATAATGGTTTGGGCGTAACGTTGGCTATAAAATCCATTGTCTTCTAGTTCTGGCCGGGATTGCTTGATAGTTGCTTTATTTGGAGCAGGAGTTGGACGGCGAAATTCACAGGCAATATGTGGTCAGTATTTATTTTATTAACTTTTATCGTACATTTGTATTCAGTGGGCGGCGCCATCTTGTTTCGCGAGGTTACGACATCCGGTTAGCTTTGATGTTTCTCAAACATTAACTTGAGCCTAGCATATGATTTTGAAGTTACTTTATTAGATGTAATGATTGTAATTGATCATTAATTGTAAAACAATATTAATTTGATAACAGTGGATAATAGGTGCATTAGTTAACGTTGGAGTATAACTCAGTGATTGTAATACACGATTGTTAACATTAGTTAACAATGAGATGAGTGACTAGTATAAATGTTCGACGCGTATACATAGCGTTGTATAATATGGGCATTAGTTGACATACATGTGTGCATGCATAACTCAGTGAGTGTAATATACGAGTGATTTGATAACGTTGTATATTACATGTATTAGGGGCATTGGTTAACAGCGACGTACATGTCGTATCCATGGCGTTGTAGAATATGTATACATTGGTACTCATCATTAGTACAGCTTACATATATTTATTGAATAATGATTTGTTTGGGTAATGATAATTATGCAAGATGGTTATGTTTATCAACCGACATCTAAAACGTATGTATAATTACAGCTTAATCCATCCAGGTTGGATATAAGAATGCCGGAGTGGAACTAAGCTTCCACGCATAACGTTAAGAGCGGTGGAGACGGTCCCCGTACCTGCGCGACATGGGTAGGTTCGAGTAGCGACAACCCCCGGGACACGAGGTAGGGCCCGTTATCAGTCCTCACTGGAGGAACATCATCCACAACCTCAGTGGAGGTTAATCATCATACATATTGCGTCATCAACCCTTATAGAAGGCATTTGATGACAATCACCCACTGGATTCGCGCATCATCGTCTTCATGAGCTCTCGCGCATCACAGTTATCGCGCTAGATCATAGATCAACATTGTTAAAACTTTAACAACACTTTTGTATCGTATATAGTCAGTCGACACATTCAGTACTTGTTACAATACTAAGAACGTCTTAAACGTTCATGAGAACATTCTTTTCATATTTCATCTGTGTATTCGCTTGTTTTTTTTAGATAATTGTATATATATTTATCATATTTTAAAAGTTGCATTAAACTTATGTAAATGCATGCTTTCCTGAGTTAGCCCCAACCACTAGGGTCATCTTGCGACAGTCAGTCACCGACATGTAGAATACGTTCAATGTAATGGTCAGTACCGACATGAACTATAAGTTCAATGTAAAGGTCGGTCACCGACATGTAGAATACGTTCAATGTAATGGTCGGTAACCGACATGAACTCTAAGTTCAATCTAAAGGTCGGTCACCGACATACAGAATACGTTCAGTGTAAGGGTCGGCCACCGACATGTAGAATACATTCAATGTAAGGGTCGTCACCGACATGAACTCTACGTTCAATGTAATGGTCGGTCACCTATATGTAGAATACGTTCAATGTAAAGGTCGGTCACCGACATGAACTCTAAGTTCAATCTAAAGGTCGGTCACCGACATACAGAATACGTTCAATGTAAGGGTCGGTCACCGACATGAAATCTACGTTCAATGTAATGGTCGGTCACCGACATGTAGAATACGTTCAATGTAATGGTCGGTCACCGACATGAACACTACATTCGATGTACAGGTCAGTCATCGACTAAACAAAACGTTCGCGCTAAACGCTGCAGTTAAATAACACTGATACAAAGATATACTGCGTAGATCTATTATAGAAATATGGAAAGCTTAGCGGATTTTATCATATAACATGGCTTCTGGGAGTGCAATAAAGCCATGACTTATTTCTCGTAATACACTATACACTAGTGTATTACAGATGCAAATGAGGACCGAATCACTGTGTTTGTATTCAGTAAAACATTTAATCCAAATTGTTTGCATGGTATATAATACGGTAGGTTCAGACGCCTTAATTATTTATCATTATTTGAAATCTTACTTCATATAATGAATGTTATTGACGTTAGATTTGGGTTAAAGTGTCGCATTATTTGTAGGGCGAACGCAGTTACAGCCGCGTAATGTAGCGACGTCATGTAAACACCAAAACGACGCCATGGTTTGTCTTACAAATTGCCGCCGTATATAAGGAAAATTGACACCATTAAAGTGAAACTATCACGTCGTAGGTGTGTTATGTGATAAACAGAATCTTACATTCGTGACAGTGTATTATTGACTTTAATAAACTCATTGGATAACAACATAGGATACTCGACAAGAGCCTCGTATCCTATCATTTTAACCCAACTAGTTTATTAAATTCAGTAATACACAGTCACTCATGTAAGATCCTCTATATAATGCGTATCATACCAACAATGTATATTGTTTTTCTAATGCATAGCAACAACATGATTACTAAAATAAAACGTCCATATGCTTTGTACTTTATGAGCTTAAACAACGCTTGCAACACCTGGATGGACTGTTGAGACAAATAACAATAACGCTATAAACAAAACAAACTTAATGGTTAAATAAATACTGGAAACGGGATTTAATGGAAGCAAAAACACAAACAAGAGAGAATAGTAGCAGACTGAATATGTCCATGAAAAGTAATACTAGGTGCAACACCTCTCACGCCCCATACACCGGCTTAAACGGTATTATACTTTAAAGCCACACGGAATTTGACTGTAGATCCCAAAAGAGCAATAAGTAATTACACTAATGATCTGTAGTCGGGGCGACCCTTTTACAGCCGCCACACATTACTAAACAAACGCTAGACTAGGTGTGAATGTCAGTCCATACTGACAGTGATCCCTTGGAAGTAATCACGCAAACAAGAGAAAAAGGTTGCAGACTGTGTTTAATTGAATATGTCCATGATAGGTAATATCAGGTGCAACACCATATCCCGCCCCTAATAACTTCTTCAGAAGTATTCTGCTCTAAAAGCCGCAAATATTGGGCTTGAAGATCCCAAAAGACCAGTAAGCAATAATAAATTCTGAACAGGGGATCCTTTAGACATGCTGAAAGCAACAAACACAAACAAGATAGAAAAGTAGCAGACTCGGTTTTATTGAGTCTGTTAAATGAGAACTACTTATTTCCACTACTTATGTGTAGTCGGGGCTGCGATCTTTTGCAGCCACCACAACATAAGGCATTTGTTTAACATGTTTTAATATTGCGGCGAATATCGTTGAACATCGCATTCCACTTCCGTGTTCCTCTGTTCGTCTGCGTACAGTGTGACACCATACAGAAAATCATGAACTTTTTTATTTACAGCGCACACCTCTGCAAAGCTAGCGACAAAACATTCCAATATTCGTTAAATAAGATAGAAAAAGTCGATTAGTTTAAATATATTTATTTTACATCGATTGTTACGAAAGAGGTATGAACTTATTTAATCACTCTCGATGTCACCAATGGTTAACCCTTTAAAGTTTCATTATCGACAGAATGCGCATTTGGCTCAAGCAGGTGCGCAAACTTAGACTTCTTTCTCAAGCGAAACTTTAACATTAAGATTTTCGAGTAACAAAGTACACTTTGATTAAAAGGTCTACTACATGACAGAGTTGTCCTTTCTGTAATTAGTTATAGCCCCTTTTTGTACAAAACACGTTGAGATATATCTGGGATATTACGTGGAATTGGGTGAATATAATAGTGTAGTATAGGCATTTGTTCGATTAAGCGTTTCTTTTTCCTTTCAGTATACATAATAATGATTTGAATTTACTAAATAGCTTAATCGAGGGCTCAGCGCAGAACTTTTCTATCTACATATGAATAAAGAAGGGGATATAATAGTTTTGAGCTCAGCCCTCGAAATGGTCAATTCGAAAGCGTAAATTGAAGAAAAATAAGGCAATTTTATAGATCTGAGAAAAAGAAACATACCTTTAAAAGATCATCAAAATCTTGTTTTTCGATGACTCCGTCACCATTGCTATCTGAAAGACAGAGCGGTGAGAGAAAATGTGAACTATAGGGTAAAATGATTAACTTAAAATTCATATAAATAAACACATTGTTTTATTGTCTAAATGTCGCATTGACACGTTAGGATCTGTGTGGTCGAATCATGTCTCATGTGCCTTTATAAACCGTTGAGGATACAATTAAATTTCATGGTCTGATGATGGTACTTTTGTTGTTGTAACATGTAACACCGTCAGATAAGCAAATCAAACCACGTTAGAGGTTTGTTAGAATATAAAAAAATAAGTATAAAAGTCGAACAGGAAATGCAGTTTTCACAGAACACGATAAATCCAAACACACGCAAAACGACAAACATGAATGGCAATGTTAATACGGAATAAAGACATATGACTTCACAAACACAAAAAAGGGTTGACAATAGGGCTACCGCCTTGAAACGGGCAGTGACAAGAAATGCCGCTGTTGGTTTAAACCCGGTTTTAGAGTGCACCAAACCTCACACTTACCCTGCTGTCATCCCAATAAAACGGGACAGTGTAAATAAAGAAATCCCCACCAAGAATTATCCCAACAAGGCGGCATAAGTAAAACACAACGCTGCCCGTGTATATTATATAATTACAAAAAACACGCAATAGTTTAGAAGGCCACAAAGAAGGTACTCAATGACTTTGCAGAAGCTAGAGCAACACGATCCTACATCAAAGCCTGGCAGGGATCTCCTTTTTTTAACACAGTCCAGTTTAATTAGGCTTACAACAGAGTCAGAGCGATGTTTGGTCACCCGAAACTCTTCGAAGGCAAGGAACACACACAGTATATACTATTATGACAACCGTTCGGGGTAGGACCTTAAAACCAAAGCATTATCATTCATTCCTTCTTGTTTAATATTTCCTAGAACTTTATTCTATTTACTCCTCTCCTTCTTTTTCTTCTTCTATTGTTCACCGAAAAATGTATTCGAATATGTTAATATGTTAATTATATTGCCATCTTGTTAACTGTTAATTACAATATTGTTGGGACGGGCCTTTATTAATGTTGGAAGAACTTGTGGTCCACTTGTGGTCCAACACTTTTGCTTGTATATAGAAGAAAAGCAATACAATATGTTTAAAGTAACGCACACAGTAGAAGAAAGTAGCAGATTCGGTTGTATTGTTCATGTAATGTAATTTGACATTTCATGTCCTCTAGCACCGCCTTAAGTGATTGTCTACGTTGAAGCCACAAAAGTTGGGCTCGATGATCCCAAAGGACAATTAAATATTATTATACCCATGTCATTCCCCGTTGTTAGTTTCTCATATTTAATATTTCGCGCTGTCCTGCGATGTTGTCACGCCCTGGAATGACGTCAATGGAGGGAAGCATAGCAAGTTTATCAATAGATTTCTTTTCCACATGACGAACACGTTATGCGTAAATAAATCGGTGAGCACTTTATTAGAATATGTATTTGTATGTTTTTAGAACGTTAATGTAATGCGCAATTATTAATGAATGATATGAATAATATTTTATGACCATAACGTGTTATTTAAATCAAAATTGCTTCAAAAAATAGAACGATATGGACCTTTCTTTGCATGTTTTATTTCGCACCAAAAACTATTTTTAGGTATAATAAAATAAATATTGCATCCCAGTGAGGGTGACAGAGGATATTGTCAACCTTCGGAAAAATCAAGTTGACAATATCCACAGTCACCCTCGTAGGGATATAATATTTATATAGTAACATTTCCGAAGCGGGGATACGTTTACTTCTGCCAGACAGCACTGAACGAAGTCAAATTTGAAATACTGAATAGGGGATCATTAGAATAAGATAGGTGTCATGTCTCGATATATCAATTAATTATACATGTGTTTTGTAAACACTTTCCTCTGGTTTCTGCCAAGTAATGAGTACTCGCCACGTGGATTTCGAGGACTTTCTTTTTTATATTCACATATACATTATTAGCTTTATGTTAAACTTCACCATCCCGTTTATCGGGATGATAATAGGGTAAGAGTCAGGTTTGGTGCACCCTAGAACCGGGTTTAAACCGGCAGCCTTTTTTGCCACTGACCGTTCTAAGGCGTTAGCCCTATTGTCAAGCCTTGTGTGTTTGTGATGTCTTATCTTGCCTTTTATTCATCTTTATATATAGTTGTTCTTTGTATGTTCCTGGTTGAATATCGTCCTTGATTGCTTCTTTTCCTGTTCGAGTTTTATATCTACTTGTATTCATGCTGCCATTTTCTTAGAGGGTATAGCCTGGGGGGGATTTTATTTATTTACAACGTTCCGTTTTGTTGGGCAAAAGGTTAAAAATAAGGTTTGGTGCACCCCATAACCAGGTTTAAACCCCAAAAGCAATTTTGTTATTGTCTCTGGGGTTTAAAGAAATTTTGCTATTGCCTCTGGGGTTTAAACCAGGTCACCGTTTGCACCAAAGCTTACTTTTACCTTTTGGCAACCATTTTTTATCTGTGATTCGCATACTTTGCATGTATTTTCCCTGTCATTGGTGCTTGTTTGAATATGTGTGTTTGGTTGACAGGGTTTTGTAAATGCTTTTGATTCATACATTTCCAATGCAACCATTCAACGATACCATTAATACTGAAACGAGGAACTCTTCTAAGCAACGAAGGCAAACACAACTTTTGATTTATACATTTCCAATGCTACCATTCAACGATACAATTAATACTGAAACGAGGAACATTTTTGTAAGCAACAAACACAACATTTCATTCATACATTTCCAATGCTACCATTCAACGCTACAATAAATACTGAAACGAGGGACTCTTGTAAGCAAAAAACACAACTTTTGATTCATACATTTCCAATGCTAAGATTCAACGATACAATTAATGCTGAAACGAGGAACACTTGTAAGCAACAAAAACAAACACAACTTTTGATTCATACATTTCCAATGCTACCATTCAACGATACACATAATACTGAAACGAGGAACTCTTGTAAGCAACAAACACAACTTTTCATTCATACATTTCCAATGCTACCATTCAACGATAAATTAATACTGAAACTAGAAACTATTGTAAGCAGCGAACAAAACACAACTTTTGATTCATACATTTCCAGTTGCTACCATTCAACGTTACAATTAATACTGAAACGAGGAACTCTTGTAAGCAACAAACACAACTTTTGATTAATACATTTCCAATACTGTCATTCAACGATAAATTAATACTGAAACGAAGAACTCTTGTAAGCAACGAACGCAAACACAACTTTTGATTCATACATTTCTAGTTGCTACCATTCAACGTTAAAATTAATACTGAAACGAGGAACTCTTGTAAGCAACAAACACAACTTTTGATTCATACATTTCCAATACTGCCATTCAACGATAAATTAATACTGAAACGAGGAACTTTTGTAAGCAACAAACACAACGTTTGATTCATACATTTCCAATGCTACCATTCAACGATACAGTTAGTACTGAAACCAGGAACTCTTGTAAGCAGCGAAAACAAACACAACTTTTGATTGATACATTTCCAATGCTACCATTCAACGATACAATTAATACTGAAACCAGGAACTCTTGTAAGCAGCGAGAACAAACACAACTTTTGATTCATACATTTCCAATGCTACCATACAACGCTACAATTAATACGGACACGAGGGACTCTTGTAAGCAACAAACACAACGTTTGATTCATACATTCCCAATGCTACCATTCAACGATACAATTAATACTAAAACGAGGAACACTTGTAAGCAACGAACGCAAACACAACTTTTGATTCATACATTTCCAATGCTACCATTTAACGATTTCAATTAATACTGAAACGAGGAACTTTTGTAAGCAACAAACACAACTTTTGATTCATACATTTCCAATGCTACCATTCAACGATACAGTTGATACTGAAACCAGGAACTCTTGTAAGCAGCGAAAACAAACACAACTTTTGATTGATACATTTCCAATGCTACCATTCAACGATACAATTAATACTGAAACCAGGAACTTTTGTAAGCAGCGAGAACAAACACAACTTTTGATTCATACATTTCCATTACTACCATTCAACGTTACAATTAATACTGAAACGAGGAACTTTTGAAAGCAACGAACGTAAACACAACGTTTGATTCATACATTTCCAATGCTACCATTCAACGATACAAATAATACTGAAACGAGAAACACTTGTAAGCAACGAACGCAAACACAACTTTTGATTCATACATTTCCAATGCTACCATTCAACGATACAATTAATACTGAAACGAGGAACTCTTGCAAGCAACAAACAAACCTTTTCATTCATACATTTCCAATGCTACCATTCAACGATAAGTTAATACTGAAACGAGGAACACTTGCAAGCAACAAACACATCTTTTCATTCATACATTTCCAATGTTACCATTCAACGTTACAATTAATACAGACCCGAGGGACTCTTGTAAGCAACAAACACACTTTTTGATTCAAACATTTTCAATGGTACCATACAACGCTACAATTAATACGGACACGAGGGACTCTTGTAAGCAACAAACACAACGTTTGATTCATACATTCCAATGCTACCATTCAACGATACAATTAATACTAAAACGAGGAACACTTGTAAGCAACGAACGCAAACACAACTTTTGATTCATACATTTCCAATGCTACCATTCAACGATTTCAATTAATACTGAAACGAGGAACTCTTGTAAGAAACGAAAATAAACACAACTTTTGATTGATACATTTCAATGCTACCATTCAACGGTACAATTAATAATGAAACGAGGAACTTTTGTAAGCAACAAACACAACTTTTGATTCATACATTTCCAATGCTACCATTCAACGATACAATTAATACTGAAACGAGGAACTTTTGTATAAAAAAAAACAACTTTTGATTCATACATTACCAATGCTACCATTCAACGGTACAATTAATACTGAAACGAGGAACTTTTGTAAGCAACAAACACAACTTTTGATTCATACATTACCAATGCTACCATTCAACGGTACAATTAATACTGAAACGAGGAACTTTTGTAAGCAACAAACACAACGTTTGATTCATACATTACCAATGCTACCATTCAACGGTACAATTAATACTGAAACAAGGAACTTTTGTAAGCAACAAACACAACTTTTGATTCATACATTACCAATGCTACCATTCAACGGTACAATTAATACTGAAACGTGGAACTTTTGTAGGCAACAACCACAACTTTTGATTCATACATTTCCAATACTTCCATTCAACGATACAATTAATACTGAAACGAGGAACTTTTGTAAGCAACAAACATAACTTTTGATTCATACATTACCAATGCTACCATTCAACGATACAATTAATACTGAAACGAGGAACTTTTGTAAGCAACAAACACAACTTTTGATTCATACATTACCAATGCTACCATTCAACGATACAATTATTACTGAAACGAGGAAATTTTGTAAGCAACAAACACAACTTTTCATTCATACATTTCCAATGCTACCATTCAACGTTACAATTAATACTGAAACGAGGGACTCTTGTAAGCAACAAACACAACTTTTCATTCATACATTTCCAATGCTACCATTCAACGTTACAATTAATACTGAAACGAGGAACTTTTGTAAGCAACAAACACAACTTTTGATTCATACATTACCAATGCTACCATTCAACGATACAATTAATACTGAAACGAGGAACTTTTGTAAGCAACAAACACAACTTTTGATTCATACATTACCAATGCTACTATTCAACGATACAATTATTACTGAAACGAGGAACTTTTGTAAGCAACAAACACAACTTTTCATTCATACATTTCCAATGCTACCATACAACGCTACAATTAATACTGAAACGAGGAACTCTTGCAAGCAACAAACACACCTTTTCATTCATACATTTCCAATGCTACCATTCAACGTTACAATTAACACTGAAACGAGGGACTCTTGTAAGCAACAAACACAACGTTTGATTCATACATTTCCAATGCTACCATTCAACCATACACTTAATACTAAAACGAGGAACACTTGTAAGCAACGAACGCAAACACAACTTTCGATTCATACATTTCCAATACTGCCATTCAACGGTACAATTAATACTGAAACGAGGGACTCTTGCAAGCAACAAACACACCTTTTCATTCATAAATTTCCAATGCTACCATTCAACGTTACAATTAATACTGAAATGAGGGACTCTTGTAAGCAACAAACACAACGTTTGATTCATACATTTCCAATGCTACCATTCAACGATACACTTAATACTAAAACGAGGAACTCTTGTAAGCAACGAACACAACTTTTGATTCATACATTTACAATCCTACCATTCAACGATACAATTAATACTGAAACGAGGAACTCTTGTAAGCAACAAACACACATTTTGATTCATACATTTACAATCCAACCATTCAACGATACAATTAATACTGAAACGAGAAACTCTTGTAACCAACAAACACAACTTTTGATTCATACATTTCCAATGCCACCACTCAACGATGCAATTAATACTGAAACGAGGGACTCTTGTAAGCAAGAAACAAAAACACAACTTTTGATTCATATATTTTCAATGCTTCCATTCAACGATTTAATTAATACTGAAACGAGGGACTCTTGTAAGCAACGAACACAACTTTTGATTTATACATTTCCAATGCTACCATTCAACGATACAATTAATTCTGAATCGAGGAACTTTTGTAAGCAACGAACACAAAGACAACGTTTGATTCATACATTTCCAATTCTACCATTCAACGATAAAATTAATACGGAAACGAGGGACTCTTGTAAGCAACAAACACAACTTTTGATTTATACATTTCCAATATTACCATTAAACGATACAAGTTATCTTTCTGTAACACGTTTGTCATTGTTATTCTGTGCAAAGCTACAACCACAGCCGCGCTATTTAATTAGCTTTTAGTGAGTCTTTCAGCTATAACAGTTAATGCACTAGAACATGAAATTAAATTGCTTCGAAGTGATACGACTGTTATTGCACAAATCTGTTATTGGATACCTATCTCAATCGTGCAATAGACAGAAATGCGATTTACTGTAGTGTACTGTAGACTGGAATGTTCGCCAATATATTGCGAGTGAACTCAATACTCGGCATGTTTCTCATTATGATATCTATTCGGTTATTCAAGGAGCCAGCGTAGCCTAGGTCACCCGGCCCGCTTTTGATTTATTCGTTACGCTATGCTTCACGGATCCAGAACCAGGGCCTGGGGAAAATAGGACGTTTGAAATCGCCCCTCAAATTTGGGGCGATTTTAGCGAAATTTTGAGAGATTCTACGAAACTTTAAAAACAAAGATAGTTTTAAGTTAATTTTAATAATAATTTCTTATTTTTAACTCATGAGAAGCAGCAAGTGAGGTTAAAATGTTTAACTGATTCATCGACAATTGACGTTGTACGTTTATTTACAACATGCATCACGCAAACGTCGACTTTATGCGCGTGAAAAAAGAAGCGCGAATAAAGTGAGCTAATTGCTAGTGGGCGCTTTAATTGGCCTAATCTGCCCAGACCAATATCTGCAAGTAAGAGATATGCATGAGCCAACGTGGCTCAGTGGATATCACGGTATACTTTTAATTCAGTGATTTTGGGTTCGAGCATACTGGCGGTTGGCGGTACTGTTTTCGTTTCGGTGTATAAAGGTTTCTATCCTTCGAGCACAGAACGTTTAAGAACCCTTATGATAGAAATATATTCGATAATAAGAATAGGGCAGGATTTCTATATATAATATCCTTCTCTCTGGAGATGTTCTGAATAAACTTTAAATACTGTTTTGACTTTAAACATCAATTTAATCCGTTGTATATAGGTATAGTTACACCAATTCAGTTAATACCATTATCTCAGAGGCATGTATTAGGCATGTATTTTTTTATAAATTAATATCTATATATATTATTTTGTCATCTTGCAAGGATTTTTTCACAATACAGTTTTGGTAACATAAATCAATTAGTAACACTGACATATCAATATGGTATATAGACAGGTTGACATTTTTATTTTTATTTATCTCACTATAATCTTTACAGATGCATTTCTATACAGATTTGAAAGACGATCCGTTACTGATTATTGTATAATCTCCCAAGGATTTTTTTCTAGTACGGAAAAACATTAATGGATGAAGATACATGAACGGGTAGTCATACTTAGCCATTGCATAAGTTTATCCTTTAACGTCTGTATATATTTGGTATAATTAAAAACAGTACTGACTTCCGGTTTATTTCCGACGCGCATGGGCAGACTCGGTATGTCCGCTTTAATGAACTCCATTTTTCTTTGGTGTACAGTAGGTCAATGTTATAATATAAACTGGAAATTTAGAACCGATGTTATCGTGATAAAATCGTTGGCGAGAAGTTTTTTTCGGCGAAAGGTAAGTACGGCATTTAAGTGTTTGTAGGTGTTGTGGTAATATGGCATTTTATGCTTTCAGTAGAAATGTAGGTCACGCTTCACGGGGCTGTTCGCAAGTTCATGTGAATATGGCTGTGTGCAGTGTATCAATGTATGCATATCGACGTCATTTTCATTGAGCATTTTAAACCTATTGCATACTTGTTCGTGGATACCGGTTGTGGAAAGGTTCGTGACGGAAGGTAGGTATGGGTTTATGTTGTAAGTGTTGAGGTAATGTATTGGATAGAGCTAGTTGAAAGTAGGTCATCTAAATGGAATTTTGGAGACGTCCGGCACACTGATTGAGCTGCTGAATCTCACTTCGACTCGTCCAACAGTACCGTACATTTCCCATTACCAGCTACGTAACACCACGCCAGAGTATAAATATACACTGATCGTCTCACGCAACTGCAGTTCAGTAATTTATTTGAGCATGTGTGGGTCTCAAAATTTCCCTAGAAGCAATGCACAGGTAGGCCTTTATTACGCTATTAAACTGTAGTAACTTCCCATTAATCGGACCATCGTGAAATCGAAGGCAAAAGTTATCAAAATATCATCCTTTTCTTAAACACGACTCAAACGTTTGTGTCAATTTAGTATGTACTAGCGAACGCGAAACTTGGAACCAGTCAAAATTGAACCATATCTACTTCCGACACGGAAGTAAATGTATGAAGTTTTGAATATGAGAAAGTTAAACCGTTTATTGAACAACAAATAAATGGAATAAAGCAATACAGACTAACGTCCATCACATTAACTGGAAAGTATTTGAGATAAATCATTAATTTCAGGTAGGGAGGAGGCCTGGCACAGGAAATTGCATCTTTTGATTATTACCTTTATAGAACTGTTATTATAATTGTTTATGAAGGTCTGTAAGGGAACATTTTAGTGATATTTTTTCTGAGGTGAAGTAGACGTTACAAATACATACACCTGGAACACTGTCAGTGCAGAAATGAATTTCCTAGGATCTCTTGTCAATCCGCCGAGATGTCGAAGTCAAAGTCACCTAAGTGCAATTTAATTATACTCATCATTCGTCTGATCTTGTCCGGATATCCGGTCAACATTCCAGAATTACGTATCAGTCATTTTTTTCGGCAGTCGGATGCAATAGAGATATTGCGATTGAACTACTGACGTCATTATGTTCTGCATTTTGACATAAGTAGTTCAGTCTCAGTATCTTGAGTACATCTGATTGCTGAAGATAGCAGAAACATAATTTTAAAATAAGGGTCATACTAGTAGGACATAACCAATATGGTGACATTCGATATACATTTGAGTAATGCTGCGTAGCAGTGTACGATATGTTGCGAATGGATTATTTTTTGTCTTGATGTTAGAAACAGGATGCATTTCCGATATACATGTATTCTGGAAGAAATCAATCAATTAAATCATTAATCAAAGCACCTTGGAATGAAACTTGCTGACGAAATACATTATGTAATAAGTATTTGAGTGCTGATTATCTCTGAACCGATGCAGTTTCGAAATGTTTGTATCAGACATGAATAATAGGTAACTTATAGAGAAAGTGTTTACAATCCATACACATGTGACTGAATACATACTCTTTAAAATGGCCGACAGAGTTAGTAAATATTCATGTTTTGAAATCAAGCAAGTGTATTATTTACAGTGGCATAGACGTGTCGTGGCCACGACTTATTTTCCCGTGGCCACGGCTTATTATCTCGGTGCCACGACTTATTTATCTCGTGGCACTATATAATTAGCCAATAAGAAGTGCTGAAAAAATTCATTAGAAATCGCAACTTGGACTCCTTCTCCTCCCTACCGGCGCCCCCCTATCCGGCCACGCCCATTTTTTTTCCTGATTTGTTTTTGATCCAGTGGTAAGGTGTCCGTCCATCAGTCTGTAAACATTTTGTAGCGACTACTCCTCTGAAACTACTGAATGGATTTTCATGAAGTTTTGCAGGAATTAGCCCATGATGTCTAGTTTATTCTAGCAGAAAATTACCAATATGGCAACCAAAGCTAACAATATATTTTTAAAAAACAAGTTTGTAGCGACTATTTCTTGAAAACCATAAGTATTATTGATATGGTACGGTGTCCGGTTGGGGCCAGATACAATGTCGCATTGTCGTGGGCGACAATGCGACGCCCAACAACGCGACATCGCGATACGACTGTGCGACATCGCGATACGACATCGCAACATTGCGATACGACATCGCGATAATTATGTCGTGATGTCGTATCGTAATGTCGCGATGTCGTATCGTGATGTCGCGATGTCGCATTGTCGGGCGTCGCATTGTCGCGCACGACAACGCGACATTATGTCGTATTGTCGTAATGTCGCCCACGACAACGCGACATTCTTTCAATTGTCGTAATGTCGCCAACAACATCACAACATCGCGACATTACGACAATTGAAAGAATGTCGCGTTGTCGTAATGTCGCCAACGACATCACGACAACGCGACATTACGACAATTGAAAGAATGTCGCGTTGTCGTGGGCGACATTACGACAATACGACATAATATCGCGTTGTCGTGCGCGACAATGCGACGCCGACAATGCGACATCGCGACATCGCGATACGACATCGCGACATTACGATACGACATCACGACATAATTATCGCGATGTCGTATAGCAATGTCGCGATGTCGTATCGCAATGTCGAGTTGTCGTATCGCGTTGTCGCACTGTCGTATCGCGATGTCGCGATGTCGCGTTGCCGGGCGTCGCATTGTCGCCCACGACACTGAGACATTG
The DNA here is from genome assembly GCA_037043455.1 of Cyrtodaria siliqua. Lineage (NCBI taxonomy): Eukaryota > Metazoa > Mollusca > Bivalvia > Adapedonta > Hiatellidae > Cyrtodaria > Cyrtodaria siliqua. The sequence goes on from JAWPHD010008453.1 coordinate 107,862, forward strand.
TATCTGGCCCCAACCGGACACCGTAATATGGGCCTTTTTCCAAAATGATCAACATGCCATGATATTGGTCCTTGTCGATGGGCGCCATCTTTGTTTACATAGAGTTATATAGTAAAAACTTGTTGCGGCTACTCCTCTGAAACTACAGGACAGATTTTCATGAACCTTCACAGGAATGTTGCTCTTGATGTCTAGTTGATCCTAGCAACATTTTAGGTCGGCTGGGAGTTCAAGATGGCCACCACGAAAAAAAAAAGTTTGTAGCGACTACTGCTTTAAAACTATAAGTGATATTGATATGGGATATTTTCTAAAATGATCAGCATGACATGACGTTGATCCTTGTCGATAATTATTTTGATTCGACATCAAACTTGGCCGCCAGCAGCCCTCTTTGTTTACATAGGGTAATCTAATAAAAACTAGTAGCAACCACTCTGAAACTACTTCACGGATTTTCATGAAACTTCACAGGAATGTTGCTCTTGATGTCTAGTTGATCCTAGCTAAACTTCAGACCGGCCAAAATTCAAAATGGCCGCCAAAGCTAAAAGTAGACTAAAATACAAAAACATTGTAGCGACTACTTCCTGAAAACTATAAGTGATACTGATATATGACTCTCTTAAATGATCAACATAACATGATGTTGGTCATTGGCGAAAATCATTTTGAATCGACATGAAACATGGCTGCCAGCAGCCATCTCTGTTTACATAGTTAACTAGTAAAAACTTGTAGCGACTACTCCTGTGAAACTACTCGAAAGATGTTCATGAAGCTTCAAAGAAATGTTGCACTTGATGTCAAGTTGATCCTAGCAAAATTTCAGGTCAGCCGGAAATTCAAAATGCAAATACAAATTTGTAGCAACTACTTCTTGAAAACTATAATTGATATTGATATGGGGCTTTTTTTAAAATGATCAACATCATAATCAAAGCATTTCTTCTCTTTGCCAGATGCATTTTACAAGGCGGCACTCACAACAGGTTTATGACCCTGTATTCTTTACATTTTTTATTTCCCCACCACCAAATGGTGAGGGGGCATATAGCGTTACCCATATCCGTCCATCCCGAAAACTTTGTGAGTCTATGTCCTCCCACACTTGCTTCGAAGCTTTACAGGATGCTTATCTACAATACAGCTCAATCGAAACCCACACTTTACTCTATTCGCCGAGTTTGGTCGTATCGAGTGCCGCACGGATCTACGCGAAGACAGTGTTTGCCACCGTCGAGTCACTCGGAGTGATCGAATTTACCATGAGTGCACACCTGTGGTGATTTTGTAATAGGAATAAAAAAGAAATCTGAATATTCCGACAACTTTTCTACTTGTCCGACAGCGCGCTTGAAAAAGCAATTAGTCGCCAGAAAAAGTACAACAATGCAACACCGAGTGCATCTTTTCTGTGCAAAGTTGACACGACTGATAAATACAATAAATTAATTTCGAAACAAATACGTATTTCAAACGTTTAATGCATTTAATCACAAGTTGTGTTCGCTTCTGTTGTCCAAAAGTCAGTTCTTCAACCGACATAAATACCCATAATCCTTGGCCATGTATGTACCTTTTAACAAGATGGCGCTAACAACGGGTTTATAACTCGGAATTTTTTTCTGATTTGTTTTCTGACTAAAGAACCCATCGATGTATTAATAATAAACAGAAGAATAGTAATTGTCGATTATTTAAAAATATAATTATGATTTCCACCATAATAATTACTCATTTTTTATGTAGCTGATTTCCACTCCAAGTAGTTTGTCAATTAACTCTGCATTTTACTCGCTCGAAACAAAATAATAAAGTGTGGGTTTTGCTTGAGCTGTATTGTATCAACCGAGTAAACTCGATCATGAAAAACTTTAATAAAGTAATCCGATAAAGGCTTCACTGACCAATTGTAGATCATAATGTTAAATCGGAACAGTTGCTCTTTGTGGCTTGTCAAAATTTGTCTGCCTTTATCGCAGACGAAACGTCACCACAAGGTATCTTGCAAAGAAATGTCAGGATTTTTATTCAGGTCATTTGGTAAAAGGTTAAGGTCACTGTTACTATAAATAGGATGTTGGTATCCATTCAATAACAGTCGTTTCCCTTGACGGATTTAACAAAAAATTCACCTCATTGGAATAAAGCATGGGATTGTTATTCAGGTTATCGAAAGGTCAAGGTCACTATTACTAAAAATACAAATTGCTTTTGCAGAATAATTCATTTTCCCGTAAGGAATTTTAATAAAACTTCACCACAAAGTGCGTTTCATGGAAAGAAAGCTCACAATTGTTATTTAGGTAGTTTGATTTTAAGTCAAGGTCATTGTTGCTATAGGAAATTGGTTTTCACTCAATACCTTTAGTTTCCCTTGACGGATTTAACAAAACGGATTTACAATCAGGTCATTTATCCGAAGGTTAAGATCACTGTTACTACAAATAAAAATAGCTTTTTGCTGAATAAATTCACCTTCCCATAAAGTTAATGAAACCACCACAAACTGCAGCTCATTTAAATGAAGCTCAGGATTGTTATTTAGGTAATTTGATTTTAAAGCAAGTTCACTGTTAGTACATGTAAAATTAGTTACTACTAAGTAAATTGATTTTCCCTTGCATGATTTTAAGGAAACCTCACCACAATGTGTGGCTCATGGAAAGGAAGCTCAAGCCTCAAGGTCATTGCCACTATAAATAAAATAAAAATTGGTTTCCGCTTAGTAAAATTAGTTCCCATTGCTTGATTTTAACCAGACTTCACCATGAAGCTACACCACTTTTCGCTCAGTAACTTTAGTCTCCCTTGAGGGATTTAGCAAAATATTCACCACAAGGTGCGGCTCATGGAGAACTAAGCATGCGATTGTTATTCGTCATTTATGCAAAGAGTTACTTTATGCAAAGTTCAAGGGAACTGTTGACTTCACATTATCTTAATGGAGTTTAACAAACTTCATCAAAATGTGCAGCTCATTGTAAGGAAGCACTGGATTATTATTCACGTCGGTTGGCAAAGTTCAAGGTTCCTGTTGATTTAAATAAAAAACTTTTTTTTCTCAATAATTTTACTTTCCCTTGAGGGCTGTCTTATGAAATTTGGCAGGATTGAGGAGTATCCATTGTTTTAAGATAGGTGGTTACACATATAGGGGACCTGTACTTCGCTGAATTTGCTTGTTTTCACTGTGTTTTTTTTTAACGAAGTGTTGGAATTAATTTATGAGCATAACCTGCAGCTTCATCTGGCAGATTCAAAGGACATGCTTTAAGAGTTAAGATTAGTGCCCAGAATGGATTATGTAAAATATACATTATTTAAAGTAAAATATGTTTAATCTAAATTTGAGTTGGCTGGTTAATTCTTTGTACGCTCTGTGCTTTTGGGAACATCTCTGTAGTGTAAGGAAGCATGCTTTTCTTTCGAGAAAAATGATCCAGGTTCGAGTCCTGACGGGGAACCTGGCACACTTACTGAGCTGTACAAACTTCGTTCTGGGATAACCACAACTTTAAAATAAATACATCTGATAAAATAGTTCATTACATAATTATGCTAGTGTTAAAAAATCATTCCATAATATGTATATGCGATTTCATAAAAATGAAGCGGCTATACGTAGTGTTACCCTTATCGTGAAATATCGAAATGTTTGTTACTGTATATAATACATTCATCCAAACTGGCATTTTGAAATCAGACAAAACCAAACGACAAAAGGCAATTTAACCATAATGCTTTGAATACAATTATTATATAACTTCATTGTTTTATTTATACAGTACTGAAGTCGGTAAACACAGATTTTGTCACCTCCCTAATTTCGGAGATTTGTCACTTGACTGATAATCGATCGGACAAATTCTTATTAATACGTCAGGCTAATAATGTCATCCTTTCACTGCCTTTCAAACATGTCCGTACTCCCCATGCCATGCTATAATATAAGTATTATAGCTTTTCTTGTTACAAAACAGCTTTGATAACATAAATCCTATTAGTAACGGTGACATACCAGTATGTATATAGACAGACGGACAATATTTTATTGTTCAGTCTCATCATATATACAATACATGTACATGCAAAGCAAGTTTTTTTAAATGGTGCAGTGAAAGCAAAATACGGTATAACGCTAAAGGAAGATAATTTATAACTGTATTTGCTGCACTCTCATCGTATAACCTTCAAAGGGACACACTCCAATATTGTAATATTTATTAAGCAATAAAAGCACTCCTCAATGTTTGTTCCTGTACCGTGTTCATTTGACTTTAAATCTGCTTGCAGATATAATAAAAGGGAATACAACTCAGGAGGTTTAACATTTTCTTTTTATTCTACCACACCTTTCAATATGTGCTCAACGAGAATAGTAAATTACAAAACTATTCTGTTTTGAACTATTCAAATAAGTTCATAATGCTTTTCAAGTAGGAACGTAGTAAGTAAATAAACCAACGAGACGCCTCTTTTTTTAAAAAGAAATCAAGATAGCCGTATATCCCTTTATGTGAGTTGCTCTTGAATCATAGACTGCACTACTCGTCGAAGGGTATTTTAAAAAACAGTATGAATTAACTCACCGTACAACATGCTGAAAACTTTCAGGAACTTCTTTTCTTGAAAAGACGTCAGGGATGCCATGGTATGTCAGGTGTCTGTTTCCTGAAGATAAAATAAGATGGTGTACAAATGTAGCGTAGAGTGGTAAGGGCACATTTGCGTTTAAACCAGAATCTCATTTCGCCCTATTTTCCGAATTAACTCGAAGTGCTTACTACCGAAATGTAGTAAACGTCTTTTTTTGTAGACTTTTTTTTTCTGTTGAAAGTTGTATTCACTTTTTAGCAAATTTTTTGTTTTACATTTAGCACATCGTTTTTACATTTAGCACATCATTTTTACATTTAGCACATCGTTTTTACATTAAGCACATCATTTTACGTTTAGCGACTTAACGACGTGTAACGCATATAATAATAAGACTTATACAACTGGGTACATAGGATTTTGTCAAATACTTCGAATTAGTGTAGCTTTCGATGTTCCTAATTATGAAATGTGCCAACTAAAATTATTTGGCATCATCTTTTACTAGTATAACCAATTTAAATGCGTTTGTAAAAAACCTTTTTGAATTATTTAATGTTAACGCTAAATTACAGTTACTTGATTTTCAAATGATATTCAATTACAAGGGAGGTAATTTAGGATTATCCATGTTTCATTTTATTATAGACGTTTTGCAATAAATGTGTCAAACATCTTTTTTCTTATTCCTTTTTTTTTATTGTTTCCTTCCAATTAAAAAAAGATTACATCTTTAACATATTTAAGCAGACGTCGAGTCATGTTATGTGTTTTATCAGCACTTTTCATGTTTTCATATTAAAGGAGTATACTTCTCAAAAGTTGTTAAACAAAAAATAAATATTTTACAAACGAATGGTCAAAATAAAATATCACACAACTAGTCTTAACACATATCTTAAATAAATTAGTTAAGATACAACATTGAGTAATTAGAAATTTTGTTCGGTGTATGTATTTAAATAAGGAAGCACGTATGTACACAACTTTTGAGTTTGCTTTAGCATTTAATTTTTTTTTTAAATAACACAAAACACATTTTCATCTACAAGAAAACTCAGCCTAAATAACATCTTCCGAGTCCCGTGATAATCGACGTTTGCTTATATTTCAGTATACTCCATTCATTCGTGTTATTTGACAGTCTCAATCAATAAACGCTCTGTGCGATCTGAATCACTAAGACGTATCTCAAGCAATACATGCTCTGTTCAATCTGAATCACTAAGACTTATCTCAATCAATACACGCTCTGTGCGATCTTAATCACTAAGGCGTATCTCAATCAATACACGCTCTGTGCGATCTGAATGACTAAGACGTATCTTAATCAATACACGCTCTGTGCGATCTGAATAACTAAGACGTATCTCAATCAATACACGTTCTGTGCGATCTGAATCACTAAAACGTATCTCAACCAATAGATGCTCTGTTCAATCTGAATCACTAAGAACTTATCTCCATCAATACACGCTCTGTGCGATCTTAATCACTATGGCGTATCTCAATCAATACACGCTCTGTGCGATCTGAATGACTAAGACGTATCTTAATCAATACACGCTCTGTGCGATCTGAATAACCTAAGACGTATCTCAATCAATACATGTTCTGTGCGATCTGAATCACTAAAAACGTATCTCAACCAATAGATGCTCTGTGCTCGATCTGAAACAATAAGACGTATTGCATTCGTACGGGATAACTTGAACTACTGAACACTAAATGTAGTAGTTTCTCTTTATTCTATACCTAATTTATACATCCAATCGTAGACGCTCTTTCGAGTCATGTGACCGTACAATATTTTTCCGTATCGGGACGCACGCGCGTACAAAATATCTCCCGTATTTTGTTCGTATTGTACGCTTCACAGGTTCCATGTTAAACCTATGATAAAGACCGAAACGCGTGAAAAGGGTCCGAATAAAAATCAGAACCGACAGGCTTCTGTCATTACCTAACCATAAAATTGTTGTTCAAGTAATGAAACCTAATCTATTGCACATATTTTTATTTAATTTTCCTTTATAAACAAAAAAAAAAAAACACAAAAAACTTGCATAATATATCATTGTTTGAAACTGACCTTCGGTAGTATTTTAATCACTGTTGACAACGGAGAAATGGGCATTCTTTCAAGCAAATAAAGCTTGAGAGTAAGCCATGTCCGAACACAATATATAAAATACATAGACCTACATGCAATTGTGCTTTCGATGTTCATAGCGACTTGCTTGAAAGCATGAAACAAACGAAAGTTATATCCGAATTATAAATGATTGGTTAATATAAAGGGTATAGAATAAAAAGGTTACTTAACATGGTTCTGTACAATACCGGGATATATTTGGACTCGTACACAGCTGGAAAAATCATATTGGACTCGCCTAACGGCTCGTCCAATATGACTTTTCCAGCTGTGTACTCGTCCAAATATATCTCCGTATTGTACAGAACCATGTTAAATATCCTATAAATATTGCATTTTCAGCTGCGAATTAGAAATAATATGCACTGTAAAACAATAATAAAATCACAGTA